>PVKA01002999.1:20832-116037 GCA_004027165.1 Ctenomys sociabilis
AAGAAAGAAAGAAAGAAAGAAAGAAAGAAAGAAAGAAAGAAAGAAAGAAAGAGAAAACAAGATAAAATAAGTAGCCCATAGTCATAGATAACACAATCGACCTGAGCCGAGGAATGTTGGACAACTAACTAAAAGGTATAAACATGTAATTAGATTTTTAAAATCTTAAATACAATATTAAAAATAGCCCTGAGCTATAGAGTGGTCAGGAAGATTGGACTTAAATTCTTAATACTGGGAAGAGGAGCCGTAGGCCTACACAGAGCGGTGGTTGCCTAGTGAGGAGAAAAGTGAGCGAGTCTCTGAGTTAACATGAGGCTTCTTCGGTGGGCGGAAGGGAAAGAAAAACATGGCACCACCCGGACGGTGACAAACTTGGGGACTTGGAACAAAGCAGCCTCCACAATGTCAGCGTGGGCCAGCACACGTCCCAAGCGCTGTTGCAAACATTAGTCTTCAGACTCTTCATGCACTGAGCTTCAAAAACTAAATTATAAACTAATAAAACACAAAAATAAAAATAAAACATAAAGAAAACTTGTTTTCTGCTTTGGGTAAATTATTTATTTAGTGCACAGTCTCACTATGCAGCTTGGACTCCTAGTGATCCTCCTGTCTCGGCCTCCCCAGCACTGGGATTATAGTTGCATGCCACCATATCCTGTTTGAAGGCTCGCATGGACCACCTGGACTTCCGGGGCTGGCAGAGCATGTTGTACCAGGGATTGAACGTGGGTCCTTACCCTTGCAGTCAGAGGCTTAGACTACTGAGTTAGCATCCCGGCCCTGTGCAAATTACTTTATTTCTCTATATTTGACTATAGAAAAACATTATAAGCTACTTAATTTTTGTGAAGCTCTTTTAGAACATGTCTAAAATTTAGGCCTCTGTGTTGGGGGCTGCTATTATCTCCATTTTACAGGTCAGAATACTGAGAAGAAGCAACACATCCAGGGAAACATAGTTAATAAGAGGTTCTGCAATCACTTTGTTTATCAACTGTACGTAGTCTAATGAAATTACTTTTACTCAGGTAATAGAACTTTATTAATGAAAATTTACATAATGTACTTTAAATTTATTTATTTATCTATTTTATTTTTGTTTTATTGAAGTACAAATATCAATGAGACAGTTTTAAGATACCTTGACAAGATGGATTTGATAAATTAATACACTGAAAACTGTTTTCATAATGTTTTGGTATCATAAAAGGTGCATAGGTGATATTATACTTACAGACATTATTACACCATATGTCTCTTATCAGTAAATAGAGTGTAGCTGTTTGCGTATCTTATTTTTTATACCTGAATTACATCAAAGATTCAATAATTAATACTTTCTACCTTGTTATTTTCCTAGTGGTTGTCCACAGTACTAGAAGTTGACATAATATCCAGTCCAACCAAAAAATATGGAACGCTTCACGAATTTGCATGTCACCCTTGCGCAGGGGCCATGCTAATCTTCTCTGCATCGCTCCAATTTCAGTATATGTGCGGCCAAAGCGAGCACTGTACTTTCAATTTATCATTGTAAGTGCACAAGCAAATTCTCTAGTGATGTATTTATTTATTTATCTGTTTGGTGCTGGGTCTCTACACAGCTCAGACTCGCAGCGACCCTCCTGTCTGAGCCTCTCCAACACTGCGATTGCAGGAGTGTGCTACCCCACTTGGTTTCTGGGACTGGCATGGTGTGCTTGGGGTTTCCAACCGGCATGACATGAAGTATAAGGATTGAACCCAGGTCCTTGCGCTTGCCCAACAGATGCTTAGTTCATCCAGGAAGAACTTTATTCAAACACTTTGTGTGTGGGGCTGGGACGGGCAGAAGGACATAAAGGTGGCCCCTGCCATTCATCCCAAATTGCAGCCTAGAAAAGTAGCATGCCACATAGTATTCAGTTCCTTCCCTCCTTTATACCTCAATAAATCAGAAAATTTCCAGGATGAATATAATTTGACTTGAAAACTAAATAGAATGGGATGCCCAAAGCAAAAGTAAATAATAGCAGAAACTACAAATAAGATTCCTATGAAAGAAAACCAACTAAGTACTCCCACATGTGGACATATCCAGATGGAATCTTACAATTTTTTTAATAATTATGCTGACGAGTTCACTTGCCTCTAGTCATTTTTCTTCCTCAGAGCTTAAATATTCACAAATATCTAAACTTGTGATTATCTAACCACGGGTAGCGTGTGCACTGTGATATATGCCTCCAGGGAACTGCAAATGTCAGGAGGATGCAAAAATAGTCAGCGCGTGAAAACATCAAAGGGATCCTGAAAGTTTAGAAGCTAACATTTAAAAGGCTCTTCATGCAGTTTCTCTGGTGAAAACTGCCCTGCATTTTACTTCTGAAGATCTAAGCTAGGCCCAAGAGACTAGAAATCTAATAGTGTTTTATGGGCTAGCAGGGCATCCTCGATACTTTAGACTTTCTATAGAAGCCATGGAAACAGGAATCGTAGGATCACTGTCTTGATTATTTGAATGTGCGCTTTAGGAAGAAACATGGGGAAATGCCAGTTTCTTTTTCAAGGGGAAATAAAAAAGAACACTGTGATCCTACTCTCTTTTTTGATTTTCTGACTAGGGTGGGGATCGGGAAGGGCATCAAAGATTAGGGTTTAAATCACTTTGCTTTTACAAATGTGCTAGTCAATGGAGTAAGCTGAAAGCAACATTTATTGTCACACACATCCACTACTGAAGCAATCTGGCCTAGCAATGCTGGGGTACCAGGGAGGGAGGGAAGGAAGAGAGGGAGAGAGGGAGGGAGGGTCGGAGGAAGGAAGGAAGGAAGGAGGAAGGGAGGAAGGGAGGGAGGGAGGGACAGGGGCACACTGAGAAAGGAGAAGGAAGAGGGAGGCAGAGGCAGAAAGAGAGCCCCAATTCCAGTAATCCTTGAATTCTAAACATTTTTCAGGTGCCATTTTAATCATCTGATTTTCATTTTTCTCCTCCTGCATTTATTTATCTTCACATTGTTTGGGGTAAAAAACATGTTTTCATGGAGTGTTCCATTGTGTCCTCTGTCTTTTTAACCCATCCTCCCACATTCACAGCTACTGTTCTTCTCAGGACAGATAAGGGGTCTTGATGGACTGGGGCCCCAACTCGAACACAAGCAGGTTACTGTTGTTACACTTCTAAGAGAAGGCTAATCAGGGGATGAAATAGCTCACTCTTTAGTCAGCTGAATCTTTTTAAGTACAATTTATGTTGATTTCTTCCAAAACAGAAAGGTATTTCAATACTTATTATAAGAAAAATTACCTAAATGTCTCACTGATGGTATTTATAGTATTAACAAATGTTTCTTTTTTTATAACTATAATATTAGCAGGTTCACTTGTGTATTGTACAGAAATACAGAGCATAATGATTAAAATAGAGTGATTTGTTTGGATGTTTACTTTTGGCACATATCAGATTATTGAGTGAATCTTTGTTTTTAATAGTATATTTATATTACTCTCAACTCCCATTAAGGAGCTGGTACATGCATGCACCACTTTTTTAGAAGTGACTCTCTCTTTAGGTCCTCCTCAGTGTTTTAGGGTAGCCTAAATAAATTTGCTTCTTCTTGAGGAATACAAGACAGGAAGTTACCCCTTATTCAGTGAGCTGAGATGTGAATAATTCTAACAACTGAGTAGACACAGACTGCCCTCAAGGGATCAAGAAAGGCCAATGAGAGGGGATTTGCCTGACCTTCTCAGATGCGCAAGTTACATTTTTAGTTATATAGGTCTTGCTTTAACTTGGTCTTAACCATCCAGCAGAAAAGGATAATCTTGTGGTATAAAAACTAAAGCCGTATTAATATGCTGAGCTGTAAAAGGCTCAAGTCAACACCTTCTGACATTGCCAGTTCTGTTGATAACCCACTGCTATCATGGACTACTGGACTATTTTGCTGAATTCAAGAAAAGGAATTAAGGGTAAAAGAAGAACTTCTAGAACAAGGGCAGGCTCAGGCAAGAGGAGTGAGGGATTACAGCAGAGCGAGAGGAACCAGGGTGCCCAAGGCACAACAGGGTAGATTCATGTGACACCATCAAAAGATAAAAACCAGAACTCAGTTATAAAATTTTCACCCAAATGATGAACATACTCTATACATAGTTTATCCCTCAACATCACTTTGATCAAGTTATATGATTCTAATTCATTTGAATTAAGCATAATGATGTTTAAAAATGTGGGACTGTGGGACAATTTGAGTTATCATTTATAACTATCTCTCTCTGTCTCTCTCTGTCTCTCTGTCTCTCTCTCTCTCTCTCTCTCTCTATATATATATATATATATATATATATACAAATATAGACAGATATATAGATGTCTTTGCACTAAAAACTAGAGAGAGAGAGAGAGGAGAGAGAGAGAGAATAAAAACACCTGTGAGGATCTAGAAAGCATTCTCTATGCTTTAGAAATACAGAGTCAGTAAAATTTACTTAAGGTTTAAAAATATCGGAAGGTTAGTTCATATACATAATAAAGTATTGTCATATATAGTTGCATAAAAATACTTAGAAGTCATTCTCCAAAGACTGATGACACTGACTTCTTCCATACGGTATCTGGGATCCCAGAAGAAAACAGTAGGTAAACCATCTTAAATAAAATTGCTCAGACACTTCTGTAGAAGCAGTTACAATTAGGAACAATGTACGCAATTAAACAACACTTCAAGGACTCTAATGTGGATTTGGTGAAGACACCTGAGAAAATTTACTCATATCAAACCAACTTCAAGTAATTTTTTTTAAAGATTTATTTATTTGTATTTTAACTTGAAGAGTAAAAAATAGAAGCAAAAACAGAAAAAATGACGTAAACAGGGTAACATACAATGATACATATGTTACAGATTTTCAAAACATGGATGGCTCATTATATATATATATATATATATATATATATATATATATATACACACACATATGTATATATATTTAATAAGACAATTCAACACAGATCAGCAGTCCACAATAGAAGCGGGTTATCCACAGAAGTTGTTGACTTGAGCCATTTACAGCTCATTATATTAATATGACTTTATATATCTCCATGTTTATACTTTTCTGCTGGATGGTTAAGACCGAGTTAAAGCAAGACCTATATAACAAGAAATGCAACTTTTGTATCAGATGAGCTCAGTCAGGCACCCTCAGGGTTTGCCCTGTAACCCTGTACCGCACTCTGTAGATCCTTCGTCAGTGTCAGCCTTGGGGCTGTCATTCCCAGTGTTCCCTTCTGCTCACCCGACACCTCCTGGTTCCCCAGACACTAACAGTTACTGCCTCCTCTCAGCAGTGAGTCTACATCACCGGGACAATCTGAGGTGCCCAGGAGATGCCAGGCAGCCTGCTGGCTAAGAGGACATGGGCCCAGCATCTCCACAGCAATGGCCCGTATGGTCCCCAAAAAACGCGGTCCACATGAGCTGAACCAAATGAGCTCCTCCTGGCCCAGCACCAAGCCAGTCTTGCCACGAGCACTTCTTGCATCCCAGAGGCTCCACCTCACCTCCAACCCCAAAACTCCGAGATGCAGTGAAAAGGCTCCTTCTGCTCATGAAGACAAGCAGCCTCTTCCTGGACAGATCTAACGCTCCCACTCAGCCATCACCTCCCCTGGACCACAGACAATGACCCCAGTGACCCCATACATGGCATCGGAGAAAGACCGCCCCTGCGGTGCTGTCAGTCCTGCAGAGCAGTTGCATGGCTCCATTTTACAGATTAGTAAAATGAGGCGGGGGACAGGGTGAACTTCAAGTAATTGAACTCAGTTTTATATGTCTGTGTTTATCAATATATGTCTATACACTGAATATAAATACACAGATTTTGTTAGATTTGGGTCAAACCATGGCTTTGCAGATTAATGGTTTCAAGCTTTTTAAACTGATTTCCTCACTTGGTAGGCAATGTAAGTTCAATGATAGAAGTTAATTGCTTTTAGCCAAAACTCCCAGTTGCTTTTGTTTGTTTTTAATTCTGGCTTTACTATTTTCTAGGTCAAATGCTTTCTTCAGTAACTGAGTTTATGCTCCTTAGATGCTTTGTTCTATAAAATGAGGCAGAAAATATGACTTACTCTGAAGAATCTCAAAGAATTAATCCAGGTAAGTGTTTTAAGATAGTACCTGACAAAGTGAACCTTTGTACTAAAAATTGATGCAGCTTCCACCTGGGGGAAATAGCAGCCATGGAGTTACAGAAGATGACTAGTTTTCAAAAGTGTTACTTATCTTCTAACTTCAAATAAAAAATGATTAACCTTTCAAAAAAATAAATAAATAAAAATTGCTAACATTACCAAAGTCTTATTTCTAAGGAGCAGATTTAGGTGATGCCACAGGCAGATAACCCAATGAGTAGGGCCCGCGAGATGACTCAGCAGACTGAACACCTGCTGAGGCAAGTGCAGGGGCCTCGGCTTGATTCCCAGAACCACATGCCTTATGAGCTCCCCCCACCAAGGCCCTGAGCTGGCCACGGAGTCAGGGCATCGTGGCGCACAGCTCTAGTCCCAGGGCAAGGGAGGCTAAAATCAGGATGATCACTAGGAGTCTGAGCTGCTTAGTGAGACTGTGTACCAAATACATTGAAGAAAAAAGAAAAAAAAAAAAAGAAAGAATCCAATAAATTAACCTTCATTCTAGTAAATGCAGACATGACCTAAATTACTGTATAAAGGAAACTCCAGAGACTCAAATTAGAGAAAATAAAAATTAACCCTCACCTCTGGAGGATACCTGATTTTATCTTGCTGATTAGTTTTGAACTGCTTTGTTTTGCAGCCAGTCTGAAGAACTACAGCCATTAGTCACTGATATGAAGGACTGTTATGTCCAATCTAATGGCAAAGGGTGGCTAAGGTATGCAAAGGTTAAAACACCAAAAATCATGGGTTTTCTTTTTGAAAGGGAAATAGTCAACTGAATCAGATATCTGACTCTTACTACAGAAAGTTAATAACCTTCCGTCACTTTAACAGCATGGCACGATGGCTAGACCGCTTTGCCGTGGATCATGGTCTGATAGGTTTCATATGGTTTTAGGGACAATCTTGGCTTCTGTGTGAATATCTGCTAGATTTGTATTCCATAAGTGAAATGCACCAACAAATCCAACTTGTATAAAGCATGTAATGAAATGCTATGGAACCAGAAAGGCGAATGAACGTGCTCCCCAGCGTAGGCAATGAAAGGTCATCATAGCATATCACATGAGAATTTCAACAGCCAATAAATTCTGTACGACACATTCATGTTTGTTTTAAGGGAGGAGAAATCATTGTGAATTTTATATATGCTTGCATGGATAGTCACAAAACATTTTAAGAGAATAACAAAAAATGTAACACTGGTTTGCAATGGAAGAACAACTGCATGGGAATGATGGTGTAAGGTAATTTTCCTTAATTCTTTTACAGTTTTGAATTCAGAAACAATTGAATTTATTTTATAGTCAAGAAGAAACAAAAAAAATAAAAATGTACAAAAATTAGCTGATAAGCTCATAACACAAATAATTTCAGTAAAAAGGAAATTGTATCTTGAATACTTTAAATTTCTACATAAATTAACCTGGCTTACCAGTTCTTGCTTAATGAATAAGAAGAAATAATTTGGGGGTGACATTTTTCTCCTAGATATGTTTATTTGCAGGAAGAGATGATATTTAAATGACATATTTCTGCCAAGTAGACTCATGCTAATTGAATGACAGAAATGATAAAATTGGCAACTGGATAGGAATTGGATGCTATACTGTGCAAAATCAGTATAAACCTACACAGCTTAAGCTGTATGTTTAGCACCCGGCTAATCTGGTGTGCAGAATCTTGCTAAAGAGTTTACCATCTAATGTGGATAAAAGGAGTGAGAAATGAGCAAATTACACACTTAATGAAATTTCATCAAGTTGAAGACAAATTAAGGGCTGGACTTTCTGAGTACCATAACAAGGATCTCCATGCAACCAGAGAGAAAAGGGGGTGTAGAAGTGACTTATAAGAGGCCTTTAGGAACTTTATACTTCTCTACTACATATTTATGGTATTTTAATTTTAATGCAAAAGCATAAGGAACTGGAGCTCATGCACATGAACTTTACAAAATAAAACATAAAACTATTATACTGTGCACAATCCTCTGACCACAGCCTAGATAGCAAGATCTATTATCAGTAGATATAAGAAAACTGCCCATGGAATATGCTTGAACTGTGCCCAACTCCCTCTAAATGGAAGTTCTAAGATTCCTACTCTCAATGATGGCCTACTTGAAAAAGTGATTCCTTGGCTGGAATGGGTTTTCCTAGTCATCACTGGGTAGAAGACAGGATTAGTCAAGTAGCTGATTTCAGTAGGTACTCAGTGTGATCTTCACCTGTACTAAGAGTTCTCATGCTCTTGAATGCCATGAGAGGAAAAGGAACTTGCACTATGAGAGGCTATAGGAAAGGGGTAGGGTCTGTGTGCATCTATGCCAAGTTTCTGGAAATATACATAGGAATAGCTTACATGTCAATGTGGATCCCTGCAGAAAAGAAGAAACAGTGTTTTGTGTAGCATCAATGCCTAGTTAATATGTGATGAACTTTCATTATAACTATATGAAATATCATCTAAGGCAATAACAAACTGAATATGTTATTGCCTTAGATGATATTGCAGTAAAGAAAGTCCAAATGGAAAAGTTAAACCAAAAGGTGTGAGCCTCACAAGGGATGGCATACTACCTAAAAAGAGGAAGTTACAGGAAACCAGCAAATATCCTTGAAATCACTAAAGGTGAAACTCTGTCAGGCATTAAAATTGTAGTCTCTTAGAACTTTTAATTGCATCATTCTGAAATTCTTTCCTTAATCATTTATATGACAGCAGCTTGAAGTTACAAAAAAAGAAAAAACATAAGAAGGGGAGAAAGATACCCTTTATCACTTGACAATGAAGGGAAGTTAATTAAATCAATCTACACAAACAAGAAGATCCAAGAAAACATTTTGGTCCCCTTATGTGTGGGATCGTACGGAACACATGACATTTTCAGGGAAGTTTTGGAAACACTTTTTCATGGCGAAATAGAAGCAAAGAAACAAGAAGACAGGAAAAGAATTCTATAGTTAGGATATAAGCAGCACTTAAAGTTTGAAGATACTAAGGGCAAATCAGTCAATACTTTCGAGCTATGTAAAAAATATAGTAAACTGGCAGGAGTTTCTTATACTAATGGGGCAAAAGCCCAAAGAACAACACAAAACAATAGAATGAATTGGGATTCAAGCCAAATAAAAAATATCTAGGAGAAAATCACAGAATCCTTAAGGTAGCACAGGGCTGAATTACATTATACAATAACAGTAACCTGTGTATAGAGATGGATGTCTCATTTAAGTTTGTCACAGGGTCTCTCTCTGTAGTTCAAGCTGGCTTTGAATTTATTATACAGCTCAAAATGACCCTGAACTCATGTCAGTCCTCTGGCCACAGACTCACCAAATCTGCGATTTCTAGTGTGTGCTACTATATCTCGCTCTGTGTAGAGGTTTAAATGACAGTATTTTTCAATTGAACATAATTATTTAGGAGCCACCAAAAGAACAAGAGATTCTTTTATTTTTCTTAATTATCTGTTAATTGAAGATGGTTTTTATTCTGAGGAGAATAAAATATAAGAAAAAAACTTTAAAACGATATAGAATCTCAAAACAAGAAATAGGAAATCAACAATGATTATTATATCACACATTGTTATCTTCAAAGTAGCTGTTCAGATACAAGCATGTAGAATCAGTTAAATATAAAAAATTAAGCATTAAGTATTCCTCTCTTACTTCTTTGTTTTAAAGTGAAAAGGATAAATAACAAATGAAACTGTGCTTCAAAAAAGGCTAGTAGGGCAGTTACAATGGTGGATACACTGCATATTGCTGATGGCCTATTAGTTAATCAGAGTATAATATACAGCAATGATATCTTGTCTAAACAATGTTAGCACAGAAAATTCTTTTCAAGGAATTAAGAGAAACTAGGTGTAAATCTATCTTAACTATCTTGTGTATACGTATAATTTCAGTTTCTTTTTCCCTTTCTTCTTTTTTCCATTCCCCTCTTGCAGGTTACTGGGCCCCTTTATGGATAAATAGATGAAACTTAGACCCATGCCAACAAGTGAAATAAATCAGGACCACGTGGATAAACATTTGTTGTCTCATGAGTGTGAGAATTTGAATAAGAAAACAGGATCTGAGTCATACAATAGATACTTTAAACTGGGAAAAAATTGAAGAAAAAAAATAATTTCTTCATTTAAAATAAATAAATTTCTGGGAATATAAGCAAAAATATTTTCAATACCTATTTACTCTTTAACTATAATGTATTTCCTACCCTCCAATAAAATGAAAAAAGAAAGAACTTTTCAATTTCTCATCTTCTGAGAGGATTTTTAAAGTCACTGCATTTCCTGTTTCATTATTATTTGACTTTTGTTGTAGCCGTTTTGTTTTTTTTTTAAGTACCAGAGCTTGAATTCAAGATCTCGTGCTTACCAGGCAGGCACTGATACCTCTGAACTATATCTCTGGTCCCTCTATTTTATTATTGATTCATATCACAATTTCCAGAACTATTCTTCTTGACAATAACGAATGAACAAGTAGAAGTTACACATGACTTTCTACTATCCAAGAACTGGATAAGCTATTCAGGTCTAGCTTGAAGTCCAACATTTGTCCATTCTTCACAGTCAAGGCTTCTGCAGATCTGTTCTGTAACAGAGAACGACTCTAGACGCAGGCCCACATTTGGTGGAGCCGGTGCGTTGATGACCCTTTGTCCTTCTTCCAGATTAACCCAAGCTGTGGATTATCTCCCGATAGAGAGGCCTGCTGGAGGCTGTAATTTCTCTGATCAGCACAGTCAAAATGTAATGTTGCTTTTTTTCAGTGTCCCCTTTCACCAAGAGGCAGTTATCTGAAGAGACGCTGTTTACTTCACACAGTGCTCTCTCTACTCACTTGAAGCCCTGATAGTCACACTTGAGGAGCATAATTCCTCACGACAACAGAACCGCTCTACAAGGTAGCTATAATGTTAATGCAAAAAAAGTACACACCAAGCCATTCAGGGGCATATAAGTAAAGCTGAACCAACCAGCTAGGTAGCCAGCTAAAATGAACTCTAGTGGCAATATTTCTATCTAGTTTATTCATCATTAATATATAAATAGATTGTTAAGATGAATTAATAGCAGAAAAAACATATAATTAAATTAGAGTTGGTAATCTCTGAAATCACGAAGCAGCCTTTTTCTTTCACAGGAAAAAATAATCTGTATAAAATGACTGGAAGGCTGGCAAGGTAACTCAGTGGACTAAGCACCTTCCTAGGCAAGCGCACAGACCAGGGTTCAATACTTGGTCCTTCGTGCTGCACCTGCCCTGCCCCTGGCCATGCTGAGTCAGGGACCCAGTCTGGCATGGTGACACACACCTGTGATCCCAGCACTGGGGAGGCTGAGAACAGGAGGGTCACCATGAGTTCAAGCTACATGGAGAGACTTGGTACCAAATAAACCAAAAATAAAATTAAAATTAAAATGAGTAACATGTCTTGTTATTTTGTTATATGAAATTTCTTTATAATACCTGATTTTAACAAAAGTAATTGAGTGAGCAAAGCGAATACTATTTCCACTTCATTTAAATAAAAAAAAGTCAATAGATAACACCATAGCAAGTATATTTCTAGAACTTACAGCTGTCAAATTCAGCATGAGTAAATAAAGGAGTAGCTATTATTCATTAAAACCTTAATCCCTGCCATGCATCCTGTGCTAGGAAGTTAGTTCACTTAGACAAATCCATTGGGAAGACATTTCATATAAACTACATGCAGACTGGAAGATAACTATTGAGAGACAGTTACATATTTTCATTTAAGGCAGAAAAATGCTAAGTTTACTTTATGTTTTATTTAAGAATAGAATACAAATTAGAAGAAGCAATTACTCTGACGTTTGTCACATAAGAGTTGTATATATTTACTACGATAGTAAAGCCATATGCAGAGATAAAATCATCAATTGTTCAAGATACCATCTTTATTACAGAACTCTATTATTTGTCTCTCTCCTATGAACTAAATGGCATGAAATGTAGTTAAAATGTCATTTGTGAAGGAATCTTATGGTCAGGCTCAGAAATAGAAATATGTATAAAACAGAGACCACATTGACCTAGAGATTATTTTTTTCTGCTTGAGTTTTTCTTCATGTAAGAGTAGCCTATGCACAAACAACCTTTTGAAATACTTTCATTTTTCACCTTTCATACTCTTATCCTTTTCCTACTCCCTTCTTTCCTGTCTTCATGTCCTCCCTCTTTCCTTTTCTGCTCTTCCATTCCTTTCCTCTTTGGTTTGCTTGCTTTTTCCAACCCCCTTCAATACTGCCTGGATGATTTACATTATCTTTCACATCAATGCACAGGCACAGGAAGAGGAACCACATGTAGTGATGTGTTAAGATTCTTTTGGTCTTAAAAAATGGGAAGCTAAGGGGTTGGGGAGATAGCTCAGTTGAATAAGTGCTTCCCAGGCAAACACAAGGGCCTGAGTTCAATACCCAGCTCCACAAAAACAAAAAAAAAAAAAAGCAGAAGCTTGGCTGGGGAGATAGCTCAAAGGCATAAGCACCTGCTTGGCAAGTGCCAGGTCCTGAGTTCGATCCCCAGTACTACAAAAGAAAATGTGAGTGTGGGGTGGAGCACTTAAGCTATCTATCCTGTTTAGATCCTAGAAAAGGACTGATAGTAAAATATTAATCACCTGTATTTATGGGCAGTGAAAGAGTTATATTATTTATTACAAGTAATCTTCATGGAGATGCAATGATGTTACCTTTCACCAACTAGGTGTTTAGGAATTAGCTAGAAATTCATGAATGTGTCATGAATGTGTTTGATAAAAATTCATGCAGGCCACAAGAAACATATTGTCCCAACTGGCTAAACAAATCCTCTGCTAACTAAAATAGTCACTAGGTCAGTTGTAAGCTTCTACCTGAAAAGAAAGTTATGTAGCTAAGGACAGAAATAATCATTTAAAGTTCTTTTCTGTTCTTTTTTCAAAAAGGAATAAAAAATAGTTGGGGCTGAGTAGATAGGTTGGGTGTCTAAGGACCTGTCTGGCAAGCACAAAGTTCAGGGTTTAATCCTCGGTCCTGCATGCTATATTATAAGGTATTAAAAAAAAGAAGAAAAACAGAAAAAAATTAGGCAGTAATTGTTCCTTTCAAAAGACTAACAGAAATTGACAGTATAATTATCCAGACAGATATACAAAAGTATATCTTTTCCCCTTGTTTTTTGGTCTTTTTCTTCATCCCAGTTATGTTCTTTATTAAAACAGCTTTGTTAAAAAATATAGGGCACTGAGGATTTAACTCATATTCTTGCACATAGAAGGCAAGCACTGTACCAGCTATATCCTTGGCCCTGTTAAAATATTTAATTTAAGATGGGGTCTCACTATCTTCCCCAGACTGGTATGAAATTTGCAACCCTCTTTTCTCAGCCTCCTAACCAGCTGGGATTACAGGTATGAAAAGCTGTGCCTAGACTAAAGTAGCTTTGAATTTTTGGTTTTCATCTTGGATAGGTTCATAAGCAGAATTGCATCATAAAAATTAACATCTACCTCACCACTAGCTGAAATACCCTATAGCTGGAAATATTCCAGAATGCTACTACATATGTTGTCCTGTTCGCTAGACCAGAGCTGACAAACTTCCAGCCCTGCAGCTGAGGTTTTAATTGTATCACTGAGAGCTCTAAAGGGTTTGCCACACTGCCCTGTGCAAGTGAAGGCCAGTGTCCCACAAAGGTTACCACAGTCAACGATGTGAAACTTGAGGCATACATGCACTCAATATCAACTTCACCCACTGCTCGGTTGTGCCGCTATAGCACAAAGATTGGAAACACATGTGTGACTATTTTTGCTGTGAGGCTATCTGTGGACACTGACCTTTGGCTTTCATTAAATACCCATGCACCCCCAAATACTATTATACTTTTAAACTTATTCAATCATTTGAAACTATAGAGTTCACCATTGACAGGCTGCTCAGGCATGCACCCCACACCTGTGCACACAGACACACAAGGCAAGTGGCAATGCTTGGCATGTGGCCCTTGTTTGTCCACCCATGACCTAAACCATGGCATTGCATAGAAAGTAGGTTAGAATAAAGCATAGTCATTGCAAAGCCCAGCCCTGTATCCAAAATACAGTCTGCCCAGCGCAAATTAACCTAGAAAGCAGGGGTGGACAAAAGGCTGCAGCAAGAGACACAGAATGAGAGAAAGGACAGCAGCTACTTAAGCACTACCTACCTTCCCAAGTCAGAACCTCCAGTTCTGCATGGGCAGCTGGCCTGTCCATCACAAGATGAGTTACACCATTCAGTGCCTGGCTTGATTATACTGCTTAAGACTCTGGTGTAACAGCGGATGTACCAGAACACTGAACTCAGGTGAAGCAACATATGATAATCATTATCTTAAATTATATACAAAGGCTAGACCTTTCCAAAGACAAGCAAATTCAGATTATTTCTAGGGTATATTATCTTGTACATTTTCAGATCATCCTCTTGTTACAAAAGGACACAACTATCAATTTAGACACATTACATGGGAGTAGTCTGGTTAGGAAAAAATAACATGTTCTTTATCTGGCTGGCATCCGTCTTCTTGCATATATAATAAACTAAGATATAGTTTCAGAAAATGGCTAGTCAAATAGCTTAGCAGATTAAAGTTCCAACAAGCAGGAACAGGGCCATGAGTTCAATCTCCCAACCTGCTGTGCCAGTCCTGACCCCAGAGCATGCTGAGACAGCAATTGAGATTGGGCATGGTGGTGCATGCCTGTAATCCCAACTCTTGGGAGGCTGTAAACAGGAGAATCACTTCGAGTCCAATCTAGTAGTAAGACCCTGAGCATCCTGTAGACCCTTGTGTAAAATAAAGAAAACATAAATTAATAAATAAATAAAATAAAGTTTCAGAAAGTTCTGAGGTGCTGACTCCATTTATTAAATAGGGATTAGTGATAGTCACCGCCAGTCCCGGTGGTACAAGGCTGTAATGCTAGTACCCATGGGAGGCGGAGGCAGCAGGACTGCAGGCTCAGACCCAGGCTGGTCAGCACAGTGATTTAACAAGACCCTTTCTTATAATTTAAAAAAAGATGGGTATGTAGCTGAGTATGTAGCTGAGTATGTAGGCCTTGACTCTCATCCTGGTATCTGTCTCTGTCTCTGTCTCTCTGTCTCTGTCTATCTCTCTCTCTCTCTCTCTCTCTCTCACACACACACACACACACACACACGAAAAAGAAAAGAAAAAATTAAAGAGGAGGAGGAAATAAGGTTTCATTGTGTCTATGACCTGTGTCAAGTATCACTGTCACCAGTAAAGCCAAGTATGACAGCTTAACCCCAGACGCCCATCTTGTGGATGGGTGTCTCCATAAGAACTCTCCACAAGAACTCATTCTAGGATGAAGAAAACTGTACTGTTTGCTCTGAGCCATCCCCTACATTCCTTGCCCTCTCTCCTGTGAGCTGTTCTAGAGGCACTAATCTCTGCTCCTTCCACCCTATCCATTCTGGCCAGATCACACTACCTCATCTTATCTGTAAAGAGCTCCTGGCTGCCCTCAGAAAGTTGCCAGAAAGGGGCCTTCACTTTAGAGCAGTACTAAACTTGCCTTACTTAAGGCCCATATTGGCATACCTGCTGGAATCACTTAAGGCTTTGCATGATAGTTGCTTGGTGTCCAAGAGATTTTTCATTTCTGTGACTTACACTGCCCCTGTCTCAGCCCAGTGCCTCTGGAATAAGTTTTGTGAAATCTGCCACAGCCAAGAACCTATGCAACAGTGGGGCAAAAACTGAGGAATGGCTAAAAGGATGTGGTATTTTTATACAATGGAGTATTACTCAGCTATAAACAAGATAAAATCAAGACTTTTATGCTTAAATGAATGCAACTACAGACCACACTCATAAATGAAATAAAGCAGATCTAAATGTACAAACACGGTATTATCTCCCTAGTGTAAGAACTTGAGAGAGTAAATAAAATCTGAAAGGTAAAATGGATAGAAAGAGAAAGAAACTGTTCAAAGGGAAGGAGCAACTGGGATGGGGGAAAGAAGAAAAGAAAGAAAGAGGAAGGGACAAATATATACGCACATACATAGGACAGGTCAGATAACTGCACTGGTTTCTGCTGGTCTATGGAAAGGAGCAGTTAATGCTTAATTATTTGTCTCCTTTTTAATTTTTTTACAACTTTTAAACCAATTTTGCATGCTTATCTAAGGTAATTGAACAACCGATTTGAGGACAACAATATGCAATATAACATCCACTGATGAATTGCTGTTGTTTTGTTTAGTGAAATTCTGCTTCATTTCTAATAGGTTTTTGTTTGCTTGTTTTTACTATATTATATTCTCTTTAAAAAATGCACTCAGGGTATGTGTCTTAGTTACTTTTCTCTCAATGCTGGGACAAATACCCAACACCCAAAGTGAAGGAAGGAAAGATTTATTTAGCTCACAGTTACTGGAGGTTTCAGTCCATATTCAGCTGGCTCAAGACAGAGCAGCACACAGCAGAGGGCAACCTTTCAAGGTGGAGGCAAAGTCTAAGAGCAAAAAGGAGGAGTAGCAGCAGCTCAAGCAGCTGGCTTCTCTTTCCTCCTTACATTGTAATGCAGATTACCTGCCCCAGGCGGGGTGCAGCATCCACACCCACAATAATCACTCACAAACTCCAGAAGCTGCCTCAAGACTGCATGAGGCCTTGGGGGACACCTGGACACAAGCCATACGAGGTTGAAATGGAGGGAGCATGTGCAAGACCTCAGCATGTGCAAGACTCGCAGAGTGAAGCCTTCATTAAACACCATACCAACACATCCTACTCTGAAGAGCAAACCTGTTCTCAGGGTGCTCAGAACATGCCGGTGCATGTGCGACAACAGCTCCGACTCTCCGGAGGCCACGACCGGGCGATGAGCCCAGCCAGCACTGTCCTAACTGCCTCGCGGAAGGAGCAGGGTGCAGCTCCCCTTCTCTCTTACAGTAAAATCACCTGTATTTAGCAGATTTGTAGCCAGTGACTGACCAGACACCAGGGTAATGTTTTAGCACTTCGTTGGAACTAACACAAAAGTTTTTGAATTAATAAACTGGTGTAATACCAAAACTGGCATTCATAGTGAGCACTGAGAACCTTCTATCATATTAAATGATCACTTTAGGAAGGAAGGACCTTCATATTTAAAACAGAAGTGGTTTAAAGGTATGAGCATTACCATACAAAGAGACAAGGTTCCGTACACAAAGCATAAATGTGCCCACGTAGGAAGATGTGCTTGGACAGGTATGGCCACGTGGCCAGCCACAGCCCGGCAGCCTGTTCAGAGCACTGGTGCATTCGCCAAAGTGGTCAGAGAAATAACAGCCAAAGAGAAAACAGACCATGGAGACCACTATAGCTACTGAGCACGAATGAAAAAATTTAACGTTTGAGATTTTTTTCAGTATTACGTCAATAATAAATTCTCTTCAGATTCCAAAAGCCTAACATTATATGAAACTTTTCAAAAAATAGACTCATATGATGCTTCTATCTATATTATACATATCAAAATACATAAGTAAATAATATAAGGCATTTATGTTATGCGTAAACACATATGAATAGATAATACATTTTTGGTTTTAGTGTTTTTTTAAGATACAGATATAGTGTATTTTATCTCATTGAGGATTTCATTAAAAAAGAATAAAAATTTGTTAAAAATAAAAATTAA
Organism: Ctenomys sociabilis; assembly: GCA_004027165.1. Taxonomy (NCBI): domain Eukaryota; kingdom Metazoa; phylum Chordata; class Mammalia; order Rodentia; family Ctenomyidae; genus Ctenomys; species Ctenomys sociabilis. The sequence goes on from PVKA01002999.1 coordinate 38,768, forward strand.
AAGAGTAGTGAATAGTTACAACTAAACCCTTAAATGTATAACCATTATTTATTTAACTGAAAAACATTAGATACAGGGCTGGTGAGAGAGCTTAGTAGAATAAGCGTTTTCCTGGCAAGTGCTAGAACCTGAGTTCAATCCCCAGTTATCTGCCCCCCAAAGAAAAATTTGATACATCTGTCATGAATGCTCTAAGAAAGTGTTTATGTGACCAAAAATGCAGAAAGCTAGAAAACACAAAAAATGTCAAACTTACAAAATGTCAGATTTATAAAATCCAAGTTCTCCCCTATAACTTTGAAAGTTAATATTCTTAGATAAAATAAAATTGGGTTTTCTTAAAATTGAACAAACATATAAAAACTTATCCCATTTCCACTAGAGAATTTTCTAAAAACTTCTGAAGTTTACTAGTCACGTAGTCACCTCAAGAAGCACTGCCATGTGTTAGACACTGGTAAACCTCAGCATTCTATAATTTAACAGGAGAGTAAGATTTCTCAGTGAGAAAAAAAAAAAAAAAACAGAACAAAGTTCTGGAAACGAGAGCTGATGTTTCCACCACAAACTTCATTACACAGAATTTTGCTTCTAAGCATAGTACGTCCCACGGAACCTGAGAAATCACTCCTGCCTGAGTGAAGGTTGGATTCTTCACCTCCTCATAATATTTCTGGGAGAAAATGAAGGATATATCTCTTGACATCTTTACTACACTTTTAATTTTTCATGCTGAAAGTCTAACTTTTATTACTCATGCAGGACAGCTATCAAGGACTCAGTTATCAAGCTTACTGAGTTAGCATCATTTCAAAGTGAGAGAAGATTCTCAGAGTGTGTATCAAAAGCATTATGGTGCAACAGGAGGGCAGGCACAAGGGGAGGGAAGCTGCACTCTAATGATATTTAGGAACAGTGAAAAGCACTGGTCACCTCCTTAACAATTCTATCCTTGTGCCTGAGTATTTCAGTCGATCACTACTTCCATAAGGGGCTTCCTGCTGAGCACATAGGAATATTACCATAGCACACCCTAGTAGGCTTTTAATTCCAAAGTTCAGTGGGAGTACAATAGTGGAAAATAGTAGAATGACCAGAAAAACTCACTTACAGTGTTTCAAAGTAGAAGTATTAAGCTCTCTCAGCTGCTATAACAAAACACCACAGTCCAGTTGGCTTATGAACAACAGAATTACACTTCTTGCAATGCTAGAGACAAGAAAATTCAAGAGCCAGCCACAACCAAATTGAGTGTCAGGACAGTACCTGCATACAACTTTCACAAAGGAGAATCTTCTTGCTGGGTCCTGACATGGTTTCAGGAGTATGGGGTCCACCGGGGTTTCTTTCATAAGGCCCATTAATTCCACTAATGGGGCTCTACCCTTATAATGAAGTCTTCTCCAAAGTTCTCACCTTCAAACACTATTGCCCTGAGGACTAGGTTTGAATATGAAGTGAGAGGATGTGTAACATCATGAGGAGCGGTGAGGTGCAGCTCGAAGCAGAAATCCCTATACTGCATGAACTTCTATTTGTAGATGTTCAAGTTAAAGTTGTATAGGTGGATGACTGAATTAGTTATACTATAACTATGCTTGCTACACCATGCTATACTAACTATACTATGCTATACTAGCTATATTATAGATCAATATACCACTTACTAGTTATGTCACTATCCTAGTTACACTTTTAAAAAACACTGCAGGAAACTTCACTTTGCTTTTCTTCTCATTTCAGTGTTGTAACAATAGTAACATATAATCATTTGATCTGTACTATCTGCTTGTTATGCTAAAATGTTCTTTTAAAAATGGGAAAAAGGGAAGAAAAGAATCAAGATGAGTTATGCACATGGACCAAATCCCCATAAGGAATGTAATTGTAATGCTAAATATATACTAGTGAAAGAGAAAAGGAAACAATGAAACTTAAAGGTGGAGAGGCCTCACCCCAGTGGTGCACATCTAGAATCTAGGACTGAAGAAGAGAACAGGAGAATCTCCATGGCTGGAGAATTCAGTCCTGAAATAAGCTACAAATCAAGTCTTGAAAACCAAGTATTCATAACAATAATGATAATTTTATAAGTATGAGAATAAGATGCAGAAGCAAAGAATAATTCTAGACTTTTTTATAAAATCTTTGGTTATAAAATCTATAAAATTTTGAGTCAATACTTTTCCTTTCTTTCTTTTCTAATTATTTTCCTTCCAGTAAAGTACAATTTCTAATATTTGCTACTGTACTTCATCTACAACTCTATTCCACCTGGAAAAACTACAGTAATTGACAGCGATATTTTAATTTATTCTTGGTATAGCATTAGAGCTTCTATAGGTTGGCACAAAACTGGGAAAATGACTCACAATTCTCTATGAATTTTCTTGTTACCTTTATGAATGCTATGTTTGTACCCAGGAAATCTGGAATGTCTTTGCACATATAACTTATCCAGTAGACTCCATTACTGTTATGAGATAAAGTTATACAAAACAAGGAACCTAAACAGAAAAAAAAATCTTCTGCCTGTACTGTTTGTAAACACTAGGTAAACAAAATTACAGTGCAGTTTTTGCTGAAGAAACCAATCATACAACAGATTTTTTAAAGATTATTTTAAACCGAAAACATTTGGATGAATGGTAGTCATGGGAGATATTCAAATTTAAGTTGTGCTTCCTACAAATTAACTCCCATTTACACTCCTCTTAAAATATCTCCTGGGAGAAGAAAGATGCTTCACACTAGGAAGCATGAGTTCAGATCTTCTTCCCAAGAGCTTTTACACAGAAGTGAGCCTGCCCAGTAGAAGCTGGATGAAAAAGTCAATAGAACCTTCCATACCTTTCCCCCGAAATCTTCAACCACGCTTCTGTTAAAATGGTAGAGAAACCCCTACCTCTAATTAGAAATTAAGTTTCTTACCATTGGCTACACCACATGTATGTGAATTAAAACTCTTCTCCTCCTAATTGTGTTACTTAATTTACAGTTCTCCCGACTATAACACCAAAATTGGTTCAGTACAGCTTTTCTTCCATACAGGGCTGGGAATTAAAAACATTATCAAAAGTTTCAAAGCCCAATAAATAAGTTTTTAAATATTATTATTCCCCTTTAAAAAAATGTGTAACTTGCAGCTTAGTATTGGCATCACACTAACTGGTATATGGCAGAATAAATTTCCTGCTACCATAGTTGTTCTCTTTCCTGTGTCTAGCTGCCTCTCCACAAAGCTTCTTTTCCTTTCTTTTTTTTTCTTTTCTTTTTTTTTTTTTTTTTTTTTTTTTTTTTTTTTTTTTTTTTTTTTTTTTTTTTTTTTTTTTTTTTTTTTTTTTTTTTTTTTTTTTTTTTTTTTTTTTTTTTTTTTTTTTTTTTTTTTTGTGCAGGTCTCACTATTTAGCTCAGCCTCGTAGTGATCCTCCTGATTTGTGTATGCCTCCCTAGTGCTGGGATTACAGGCATGTACTACCACACCTGGATTCCATCCTGGCTCACTATGCTGGGTGGAGAGGGGGATGGTGTTATGTGCAGTGCCAGGGATTGAACCCTGGCCCCTGAAATTACCTAAGCGAAAGCTTAGTCCACTGAGCTATATCGTCGGCCCTCTGATACAACTCTGATTTACTGTCCAGTCAAATTGCAGATTGAAAAATGGTAATACCCTAATAATGAACAGTGAAACTAAAGAAGTCATTGTAAGAAAAATCAAAGAAACCACTTGCAGCTATGAGGGATGGCTGGCCAGCCTAAAGCCCCACCAAAGTTTCACCCTGGAGTCTCCATTACTGGGAATTGCACTTGTTAGACAAATCCATACTAACTAGGAAGCTCCAGACTAGACAATGTGAAGCATCAAGGAGCACATGGTTCAGTTAGGAGTGATGGGAGGTCACTGCTGGCAAGGATCACCAGAGTTAAAAATATCTGAAAATGAACACTACTCAGAGAAAGGAAGAGAATTATACAGCCAGTATAGAATGGAAATGCATCAAAATCTTCAGAAATAAAGTATGATAGAAAAACTTTAAGGCTGGGGATACAGCTCATCTAAGTTCCTGGCTGGCAAGTACAAAGATCCAGGGTCAATCCCTGGTGCCACACCCTTGAACACCAGGCACACTGCTGACCTCTGAAACTGGGAGTGGTGGCCATACTCCTGTAATCCCAGCACTGGGGAGGCTGAGACAAGAGGATTACTAGGAGTCTGAACTGCATAGTGAGACCCTATACCAAATAAATAAATAAATAAAATTTTTAAAAATTCAGCTCCTGCAACCTTCAATCAATTCTCAAATTTGTAGGTGTTTCCAGAAAATCTGTCTTTTCTTATACATATGTCAAAGATGTAATAAGACCCAGTGTCAGGGGCCAGAGAGATGGCTCAATAGAATAAACACTCAGTGGCAAGCATAGGGCCTGAGTTCAATCCCCGGTTCTGCCAAAAAAAAAAAAAAAAAAAAAAAAAAAAAGGCAGTATCGAATTCATGATTTCTTTCTTCAAATTTTACCAGTGTGAGGAAAGTTTAGAATCATCCGTATGTTTACCACACAGGTAAGAAACTAAAGATATCTATGGACACCTAAAACTTCTTCAACGCCCATATTTCTTTTATTTATTCAAACTGTTCAACTTCAGGGGAGGGTGAAACTCGGTGGTAGAACAATTGCCCAGAATACCCAAGGTAATTATTTCAATGACCAACACCAAAGATAATTTAATAAGCAAATAAAATCTGATTTCTAACTATTTTTGGAGCAATCAGAACATAGGCAGGCAGGGCCACACAAGGTAGGATGATTTGAGCTTCTTCAGTATTAAAATATTACTGCATTTTATTAAATATAAATGAAGATGAAACTCAAATTCAGATGTTACCAAAGTTTTATTGGATTACAATAATGCTTATTTATTTACATACTGTCATTGGGTATTTTGTCACAAAAATTGGGTAGTTATGAAATAGACTTTCTTCCCTAAATACTCAGTCCTCATCACCTCAAGTTTGCCAGGCAGGTGCTGTTCCTCTGAGCCATATTCCAGGACCCTATATTCATTATTTTTTACAGAAAAAGCCTGTAAGCATCTACTGCATGGTCAAGCTTCTAAATGCTTTAGCTAAGGCTTATATAAGCAACCCAGTCATTTACAAGCCTTCCCTGCATTCTTTTTTCTTTTTTTTTTTTTTTCCTGTGTTTTAGGGAAGAGTCTTCAAGGCATTAAGGGCCTCACTACTACATTGAACTCATAGTGATGCTCCTATTTATAGCCTCCCAAGAGCTGGGATTACAGATGCCAACACCACCACGCCCAGTCTCTATTACCATCACAGCACACCTCTGGGGCCGCGTGGCATGGCACACTGGATCCAACCCAGGCCGATGCCTCTGCCTAAACTGGCACTTTAATCCACTGAGCTATTTGGCCTGCCCTAGTTCACTGATTTTGAAGAGCCTAGTTTAATTTATTTTTGCCTCTTCTTCAACTTCACTCTCCATCTTTTATAACAAAAATTTAGACTTTGGTATCAATGAGTGTTTATTTTATACATAATAACTTGCTGTAGGAGTCAAATTCATTGCTATTGACATCCATTCCAAGCATACCCTGGTATTATACATTGCTATTTTCAGTGCAATTGCTTAGTTCACAGGTATCAGCATATATAGTTAGTCAGGGTGAGAATTCTAACCATTAACTGCTAGCTTCAAAACCTTCTGAAGATCCTCAGGATCCTTGCCTTAACCATCTTGGGCACATAAATGTGTGGCTTTTCCCCTGTCATGTGTCCTAGCTTTTCTCCTTGCCCTCTCTTCATTGTTTAAGCCTTAAGTTCTTTCTCTCCTGTTAATTGTGTTATACCTTGCTATTTTTATTTCTTCTTTTGAGTTTTTGCACTAGGGAGACTATACGATATTCACACATGTGGGTCTGGTCTATTTCACTTATGAGTATATCTTCAAGAAGCATCCACTTAAATATAAAGGATTCAGGTTTATCATTCTTTATAGCTGAGCAATACTCAATTGTATAAAAATACCACATCGTTTTTATCCATTCCTCTGGTGACAGGCACCTTAGTTGTTTCCCAGATTTGGCTATAACAAATTTTACTGCTATAAACATAGGTGTACATATATCATTATGATAATGCCTGTCATTCTGGTCTTCTAAATACATACTGCTTGTCATGTCATACCAATTGCTGCTATACAGTCTCTCAAGTAAATGTTTGTTTTAAAACAAGAGTAATAAATGAAAACAAGAGACAAGAAATGTCATAAGACTGTCCTGCTACAATACTGTATATGGTTAGATTTCTAAATTTCTGTGTAAAATTATATAACTGATTATTCTTATTTTTTTCTTCACATTCCGTAAGAATTTAAAGTTTAACACGTTAATAGTTGATGTAAAATATCTGTTCCATTTATGTATAAGATGTTGGATATTCAGACAGATAATAAGGTTAAGCTCAACTGCCTGTGTTATATGGTAATAATATCATTAAGCTTCTCTTCTGGAGGGCTAACAACCTAAGTTTGTAAGCCAAAGATTAGACAAAAAGAAGGGCTGCAAGGACAGCCAACATTTTGGCCCTAGTCTTTCAAGGTCAGTGAGGACAAAGGACATAGGAGAACCTGTACTGCTACATCCTATTACTCAATGGTGTCCCAAATTTTATGATTAAGGAGATTATGGGACCATAGAGGAAAGTGATCGATGATGTAGAGTGTGCCTAAGGAGAGTCACATGGAGAGAAAACATTCTCTTAGGCTTTCACAGAGAGCAAATTGGTCCAGCAATGGTTGTGAGTCATCCACATGGCTGACACTGACAAAAGATCTACAAAGCATGGTACAGGGTTTCGGGATAAGTCCTGAGGGGACATGACTGACCTTGTCAGATACAAAATTTACATTTCTTGTTATATAGGTCTTGCTTTATCTTGGTCTTAACCATCCAGCAGAAAAGTATAAAAACGAGGTATAAAAAGTAAAGCCACATTAATATGCTGAGCTGTAAAAGACTCAAGTCAACAACTTCTGACATTGCCAGTCCTATAGACAATGTACTATTATTATAGACTACTGGACTATGTTGGATTATTGTGTTGAATTCATGTACCTGCAATATTTAAATGGCAATGGAATACCCATCTCTGACAGAACTTAACAATAAAAGGAGATATAGATGAAGGACTATTTTTTATCTGTAATACAAAATAGTCAAGACAGATATACAGCTACTTTCTCCTAATTCAATGAGAAGAAAGATTTGTACTAATAGTGTTTGGACAGGATATTATGTCTGTATCTTGTACTATGAATAACCATTAAAAAGAAAGCAATATGCACTGTATTAATTATTGAAATGGTCTTACTAATTGATTTTGAAGCTGTCTCATTGGTATCTGATTCTCAATAAAATTAATAAAAAAGATAGTTAAAAAATAAAACTAAATAAAAAAACAAATTCATTGTTGTTTATGAGAATAATAAGATCTTACAGACTCTACCTTTTGTTGGAGTTTACAGTCTAATTGTTGCCAATTAGAACATTCACAACTAGATTATTTAAACACATTTTCATTTCACCTCCAAGTTTCTCTGCCCTGCACAGGACCTCTGCAGAAGAACTGATCAAGTCCTAAGATGGTAAGCAGCATCAGCGTAAGTGCTCAATGGGAGCCTGGTGGGTTCTATTCCTTGCAAAGTGGGAAGAACAGCAGAGAGTGAGGGCTTTGTTCTTACACTAAATACATAAGCAGCTTATGATTTCTTTGATTAAGCAACTGAATTGTGAGGGTCTGGTAATGTTGTTCAATAGAAGAGAATTTATCTCAAAACAATAGACCATTGGTTCAATTCCCTGTGCAGGAAAAGGAAGGAAGGAGAGAAGAAATAGAGGGAGAGAGAAAAGGAGGGAGGGAGGCAGACAGGCAGGCAGGCAGGCAAGATTAATTCCACAAAAATACTCTCTTCCATAGTATCTTATGAATGGATTCTCCACAATATTAAGTAGAGTGGGCCAGGCAATCCACAACAAATTCACACACTCCCAGGTAGTAGTCTTTTTAATTGTCCTTGCTTTTCTAACACAGTACTGCAGATGGAATTCAGAGCCTTTACCTTGACATATAACCCTAAAAATCATTCACTCACTCACTCACTCACTCATTCATTCATAAATTTTGAGATCAGCATGCAAATTGCGAAGTTTTCTCAGGCTGGACTTGAACTTGCAATTTTATCTCAGCCTTTCAGATTGCTGACTTTACAAAAGTGGGCCACCATATCGGACTTCCGGTTCTTGATCTTTGAAGGTTTTCTGGATACTTTTGAGGACTTAGGAAAGACACATACTTTTGAGGTCCCTAACACAGAGTAAGTAAACTGTGCTTTGCTAAACATGTGCTTTCTGCCCCAAATGACAGACACACATGTTCGTCTGTTTTCTACATTTTATTTTTATGTGATTCAGTCCTACCATAATCTTACTTTCAAATTTCACTTGCTCACACTCGAACTGCACTGCATAATGCTTCCCAGCCTTCAAAGCTGACACATAAATGTATATTTCCTTTCTGTCCACATCTCAGGCTGGCTAGGCAAAGTTTTCCAGGTGCTTCAGCTTTTGCAGTTTAATGAACATGTCCCTGAGAAGTGGAAAACTGCTGTTTTCTTGTGTCTTTTGCATCTTTTTCCAATAACATTTGATTGCTATTTATTGCTTTCTTTTCAATATAGTGTGGGAAATCAGGGTGAGAAAAGGTTTTAATCACTTGCATGATGCAAGTAAGTTTGTATAAGGTTTTCTTATGTTTCTACAAGGTTTTCAGCATGAGGTGGGGGAGGCAGAACAGAACAGGCTAGAATTAAATAAAAATGAACATAAATCATAATCAGGTATGGTTTCTCTACAAGGATCTTTTTTCTCTTGACGGTTTTTAAATAGCAATTTATATGATTAAGAAGTCATTTATACAATAATTTTTTAGAATTTAATATCATGAGCTCTCCTAATAAAGAATTAAGGAAAGATAATGTATTCCACTTATTTCTACATTGGGGTAATATCTAATAATCTTTTTCTATGGATATTGATATCTAAATATGAAAATCGGCCCATAATAACTACTAGTTACTGAAACTGTGTAGTAGTCAAAAATAAATAGCACCTATAAAACACAAAATTCTTTATATATTTAGCATAATTTGAACTTCTAACAAGCTTTATATCTACCAAATTCAAGATACATACTAAAGCAAAGATTATAAGATTTTGCTTTCCTGTTTTTGTGGATTAAATTATGTCTATTGAAAAATAGTTCCACTGAAGTCCTTAACCCTCAGTAGTTAAGAAGGTGGCTTATTTGGTAATAAGTTTATTGGTAAAGTAACAAATGAGATAATGCACATTGTAGTAGACTACACAATCTTCATACAAAGGCAATGTAAACACAGAAGGAAAGAAAATCATGTGAAAGTATATGCAGCAATCTAAGTGTACAGATCAAAATCAAAGAATGTTAAGGACTTATAAGGCATCTCCAATAGGTAGCACAATGTGACAGGGGACTGGACTCAGAGGTCCAGAAGGAACACAGAGTTTTAGACTTCTACCCACCAAAGATAGGACAGAATAAATGTAAAGGTGTTCTTTAAAATCCTACCTAATATGGCTAGGAAATTACCATGAAATATTTTTAACCGAAAGAATTTAAGAAAATAACTGAGGCCATAAGGTCTTTCTGACCTTTCCTCCAATACTTCCCTGATGTAAGTCATAAAATCCAGGTCATTCGCTGACCTTCTCCCACAGCTGCTCCTGATGCAGGTCACAAGAATTTCACTGAGCGGGAAGTTAACCTCCTTGCCCTTTGAAGAGCAGAACATCTGTGTCTCTGAAGATACTGTACCCAGAGAAGAATCTGAGCACACAAGCCTTGCCGAATTCCACCTATTTGTTGTCATGAGATTGTATCTCCACAATCTTATTTCTCTATGATGGGTTACTACCCCATCATACTTTAGTATGATTAACTACAACACATACAGTTCTCTGTTCTAAGGATCTCTAGTTTCTAAAAGCTTATTAATTTTTATTACAACAATTCATTTCTTACATTTACATTTAATGATTTTATCTGCTTTTCTTTTGCTACTTTGTCATGGGTTGCATGGGCCTGAGCCATGAGCATAGCATAACAACAGGTGAGAAAGCTCCTTTTTCTTTTTCCTAAAAATGTAACCCAATTCCACTGAACTGCTGCTAACATTTGAGGTGCTTGATGTGCCTCCAAATGGATGTCTCTCCTCCTCCCTCCCTTCCTCCCTCGCTCCTTCCTTCCCTCCCTCCCTGTCTGCCTGTCTCCTCCCTCCCTCTCCCTGTCCCTCTCCCCCCCTCCATATTTGTCTCTCTTCTCTTGGCACCTCCTTCCCTTTTCCCCACTCTTCCTTGCTCTGTCTTCTGTTCTCTCATACACACAACCACACGGTATTTTCCTTAGTCATCCATGGAATCATTCTGAAAATACTGTTCTGCAACCTTTTCATTTAACAGAATATTCCACAACTTTGCTCCTAAATACAATCTAGCTCATTCTTTTTATAGAGACCTAGTTTATGCATTCAATGGGTGCATCATACTCTACGGGCCAGTGAGCCAAAATTTACACATTTGTTTTTCTATTCATACAGCAACATACATAAACATAAGTACTACTTATTATAGAATGGATTCCCAGATGTAGAATTTTTAATCAAAATGCATTGAGTATCTTTTTATATGTATATTGGATACTTTCAGTTCTTTAGTAAATTGTCTTTGTGTTTTTTCCTACTTTTCTTTATGGTTGTCTCAATGATTAATAGCTACTTACTATATATTGACTATATCTCTACATCCATATGTAGTTTTATTTACCAAGAATATGTCTTCCTTTCTAGCATCAGTTCTATTGCTTTGATTGTGGCAACCCTCAACTTACAAAAATTTACTTTTTTATATTGCAAATTACCCACTCCATTTGATTATGCTCCAGCTTGCTCAAGATATTCTTTAGCTAAAATTATGTTAAAGTCTCATAAGAATTCATTCATCACTTTCATGAGTATCAAGCTTTTTAATTTACCTGAAATAAGTTTTTCCCAAGTGAATAGTTCTCTCCCCTCCTCATATCTAAACCACCAGACTCCTCTCCATTCAACTCTCAATGTACCCCATCCATCAGCTCAGCACTTCTGCTGCTGCAAATGGTGGGTGCTTTCTTTTGTTAACCTGCTATGATTGATCACAATTATCTCCTTTATTTCCTTTTCTTTCTCTCTTTTTTTTTTTTCAAACTCCTCATTGCAAAGGATCTTGCTCCAGTCTTCTATGGAGCTGGGATGACAAACTTGTGCCATCATGTCCAGAAAGTAACACATTGTCCTTTGCCACAAAGCCCCGGTATATGCACCACCATTCAACCAATGCCAAAAATACTTTGCTAAGTGAAATGAACCAAGCTTCTCAAAAGTACAATGAAAGTAAATCAGGTGCATTAGTTTATATACTGCGTGATTCCTCCTAAATGAGCAACACACAATATAAACAAGGAGCAAAACAAAAGACAGATGATAAAAAATAGATCTTCTAAAACAAGGAAGGGGGCCAAGGGATAAAGGGGGAAGGAAAGTGAAAGGGTTAGAAAAAGAGTTAGGTGTGCTTTGTGCATGCACCAACTCCCCATGAAGAATGTAATCTGTATGTGCTGCAAACACATGTTAATAAAAACGAAAACAATGGAAACAAAGGCTACATCCTATATCATCTAAAATACAAGGTGTTGGGCAAAGAGCAAGACTATGGCCAGACAGAGCACACCTGGGTTTCCAGGATCTGAACGCAGCAGGATTAGGGACTTCAAACACACACAATGAAGCTTTTGGATGTGATGGACATGCTCTATGTGTTGACTGTACAGATGGTTACACAACTCCCTATTTGCAAAAACTCACAAAAATTGGCAGAGTGGATTCCACTAAAGCCAACCATGCTCCAGCAAACACTTGTGAGCAAAGTGCCTGTGGATACTTGTACTGTATTTGTGAGGAAGAATCTAGCTTTTTCTGCTTTACAGCTTGCCATGCCCACGTATCTTATTTTGAGGTAGCAATGGAAGAATATTTGCTCTCTTAGAAGCATGCCAATTTCATTCCCTTCTCAGGGCTATGTGTATTTGTACTTTTCCATGCCAGAAAATCCATTAATTGGATAACAGGAATCATAATCACCAATTACTAAAAACCACCTCTACTTTGTGTTATCTCCAGGCATCAGATTACAACTATACAAATCTTCAGTCCCACTGTAGCACTGGTAGGATTAGTGGATCTCAGGCGGGTCAATGGATCTGGCCGTCCTGCCCTAAGGTCTGAATTTAAGATCAAAACTTGGCCTAACAGTTTTTTTTTTTCTTTTTCTTTTTGTACTTTAGGACAGGATCTACAGGATGTTCAGGATCTCACTAGTAGATCGGACTCAGAGTGATCCACCTGTTTACAGCCTCCCAAGAGCTGAGATGACAGGCATGTGCCACCATGCCCGGTCTCAATCCCTGTCTCAGTGAGCCCCAGGGGTTCACATAGGTATTTTGAACTCACCTTAGAAAGGCAGTTTGTTGTTGGCACTCTGTCACTTTCAAACACATTTTACATATGGAAAAATCAAATGAAAAGAGGTCAACAAATGCATCAAAGGGACACTAACATGGGAAAGATCAGGTGGAAACTGAAGTGACACCAAGCCAAGCAGAAAGCTACCGAGACATGACCTAAATTGTGCTGCATGTTCTGGTCCCTCGTGCAAATGAAAAACAATCAATTTTGTGATTGTTTGTGTGTACGGGACCAAGACACAAGAAAGAGAAAGCTACTCCTGGTACAGGCCCTGGAGATGCTTGGGCAGGTTTTCCTAAAGAATCTAATGGGTACTTCAGAGGAAAACATCCTGATTTCCCTATCAGTGAAGCAAGGATTCACACTAGCAGATGACAAGTGCATTTTTTCACCTTGCAATTTCTACCCTGAGGATGTCGTTAACTTGCAACTGTAGAAGACAAAAAAAAAGTGCTCCATTTTCTGTAATTGATGTTTCTTCTTTTGACAACATTGCTGTACAGTGATACATAACGCTATCCTGCTTCAGAATGCCTTTCACAAGATAGAAAATGTACAAATTGCAGAGAAAACCCTTACCATTATCCCAGGAGCCAAGGAGTTTGATAATACAAGCCATTGAATCAAAACTACAGAAACACATGTTAGTCCATAAAAAAACTCTAAAAATAATTTTTATACTATATATTTGGTAAATTCAAAATATTGAAAGTGATTTTTCAGCCTGCATAACTTAGGAGATTGATTTGATTACATTGAGAGACAAGACTGAGAATTTCCACAGTGCTGCCCCAAACAAGTACTCTGAACAAATCGCCCTATGAGAGGACCTTACCCATAAACTTTACATCCACATTTATACAAGTTTAAACTGCTGGACAGGAAAGATAGCTTGGTGGTCTGAGCGCCTGGCTGCCAAGCACAAGATCCTGAGTTCAATCCCTGGTACTACATGCCATGCCAGCCCCAGAACCCAGGGTGCACCCTGCTGACCACCAAAACCAGACATGGTGGCACACACCTATAATCCCAGTGCTAGCGAGGCTGACATGGAGGATCACTATGAATACAAGCTGTGCAGCTGTATATTAAAAACAAAACTCAAACACAAAAAATTAAATTGCCAAAGTGATACCTGTTACCCCACAAAAAGAACTGATACTCTGAAAAACCATAATCATCTTTGATCCATTGGGCAAAAAACGTTGAACTTCAGCTAGTACCTTTTATAAAGCCCTATTTTTTTTTTTAAATTTTATTTTAGGGAAAGGTCTACAAGATGTTCAGGGTCTGTCTCACTGTTAGATCAGACTCATAGTGATTCTTCTGTTTACAGCTTCCCATGTGCTGGGCTTACAGGTATGTGCCACCACACCCCACCTAAAGCCATATTTTAATACAGTGTGACTTTTTAAGATTTAAAGGTGGCCTGTTCCCCAAAATTTATGTGGTACAATACTGGGCCCCAGTGTCAAATGCTAAGACATGGCAGAAGCTTGAAGAGGTGACGCCTGATGGAAGGGGAACTGGTTAGATCCTGGGCTGCCACCATGGGAAGCACATGACATCTGATTACAGAAATGGACCAGGACCTGCCAGAGTGGACTACTTGCTGCAAGGAGTGACTATTTCAGACACTGAAGCCACTCCAGGAGCTGCCCGCTTTGGTACTTGCCTCTTTCCCTTCAGCTTCTCCACCATGTGTATTTAATGCAGACCGTAACCTGTCATCCTGTGAGAGCATTCTGCTCTTTGGGTATTCTAGACACCAGAATAATGAGCCAAAAGAAGAATAAAACTTATTTTTTTATACATTATTCAGTTTCAGTTATTCTGCTATAGAAACACAGTGTGGAGTAAGACAATGACAGTCCTCTTTCCCTAAGTTGGGAGCCTTAAGACACTCTTTTACCCAGCATTTGAACAGAGACTGATGCTAAAGAAAGTCCGATTAATTTTCTTCTACAAGTGCAAAAGTTAAGAGGATCTCCATGCTTGGCAGCATGGGTAGGGTATGAAATACATCTCAAGATGTTAACCAAGTTGGGGAGACTGGATCACAAAATTACATTTAAATGCTTTTTTGCTCTTTGTTTCTTTCTTTTAATTCTCAGAATATAAGAAGCAAATAGGCTAGGGTATGTGTGTGACTAGACGTAACATACCTTTTCCCCAGATACAAGGTTTATAGCATCAAATAATAATCCCAAATCAGCTTATTAATTTTCATTAAGATATAACTACCATTAGGACAAGATCACCAGAATTATATAGAGTTAGGTATTTTTCATCTGTACAAAAGCAGAGATGCATAAAAATTCAATTCATATAATTCACAGAAATTCAGTGCTTTGGTGATCATAGAATCAGAAAAACAATGAGCTAGAGAGATGAATCATATGTTTACTGACAGAGGTTATGAGAATCTCATGTGTCCATGGGTGAAGGAAGTTCTGGAATTCTCATAATTCACTGGTTCATGCACCTGCCTGCTGTACACATTTGACCAACTTCTGTTTTGGAACATCCTTTTCAGTACCTCTAAGGATACCTGAATATCACTAAGCAGCCCTCTATCTACGTCTACCTTTTCCTATTACCATTTTCTAAAGAGGAATGCCAAAGCATCTAATCGGTAAGGGTCCCTTTTGGTTTAAAAGCAATTTTAATTTTTAAGGTAACCAATTCATTATATGTCGGTTTCACTCTGTAATTCTCAGAAGACAATCTTATTTCTTTATTTCCAGGTTCTTGGGGGATTCTGCACTGTATCTCTCAAGAAGAGACAACACTATATTTTTAGCACCTCATATTCTACTTGGATGAAAACCAGGTTAGGAATCAAGAGAGTTGAGTTTAGGTATAATCTCTGACACTTAACTCCTTCTGAGACCTTAGGCAAGGCATATAATTGCTGTCATTTGAAAAATAAAGAAAATAATATCTGTGCTAGCTGCCTCAAGAGAGGATCACCAGCACGGAGATATACGAAATGTGTGTACCTTTTAGTGTACTTATCTTTCTGCTCCTCACCATTAAGTATTTGCTGACAATTTATTGTCAATAAGTCTCAGGTCTAACACTAAAAGTGTAAGAAATATGCAGACAAAAATACCAGCCCAAGTGCAGCACAGATTTTTTTTCTTTTATTAATTAATTGATTATTTGGTAAAGGGTCGCACTACACAGCTCAAACTCCTAGTGATCCTCCTGTCTCAGCATTCCCAGTGCTGATATTACAAGTGAGCACCACCACGCCTGGTTTCAGTGGTCATCATGGTGCACCTAGGGTTCTGGGGTTGGCATGTCATGTGGCAGTAGGGATTGAACCCAGGTCCTTGAGCATGCCAGGGATGCACTTAGACCACAGTGCTATCTCCTCAGCCCCAGAATAGATTCTTGATGGATGATATAGTTGAATTAACGACAACAATGTAGATCAAGGATAGGATGTAAGAAAACTCATGTGAGATGCCAAAGAAGGCTGAGAAGAAGCCTTCTGAGGAAAGAGGCAAGCATGTGAGGGAGGTGGAGCCTGACTGAGGACTAACAGGGGAGAGCTTAGTGTGGGTGCTGACACTGATGCAAATGTAAGAGTTGAATGAGGTTACGATCAGGCATACAAGAGCTTACTCTGTGCCAACATCAAGAAGGTTATATAATTAGAAAGGTAGAAGGGGGTAGAAATAAATATTTAAAGGTTTAAAATTTATGAATTTACTTAAAATTATAGCACCACATTTCTAAGAAAAATGAACCATTTGCATAAGAAATAAGAATAAAATCATCCCAAGATACAAAAAAATGAAATTGTCCAAAATTATTTGTAAAGAAAAAAATCATTAAAACATATACATAGAACAAAAATATCATCCATGGAAAAGCAAAACTGAATAGCATATTATTCTATATTAGAAAGAAAAAGAACAGGTGGGTAAGAAACTAGACTTATTTATTCAAAGGACTGAAAAAAATAATCTGTCCTCATAGACATAGCATATAGAAAGTACCAAAGACCATAATCCAGAAGGAAAGGGAAGTTGCTGTATATCCTGCATAAAGAATAAAGAGCTTTCAGAATGGTAGTTATGCAGGATATAATTATATTAGAGGAGCCCATTTAAAAGGTCATTGAAGATGACTGATCTGTAATCTCTTCTTCATATTTATTGTTGAAAAATTTTATTGTTATAGTCATTTAAGTTTGAACATAACTTTTACAATGCGGAATCTATTATTAATCTAATGTATTCACTTCAGAAACATTTTTCTAAAATTCACTGTGTATATCTTATATCCTTCACACTTCAATGTTTGTCCTCACACGGAAAAAGATCTACAATGTGTGGAACACGGTTTCGAGATAAATCCTGAGGGGATTTGACTGACCTTGTCTGATACGAGAGTTACATTCTTGTTATGTAGGTCTCATTTTATTTTTTTCTTAACCATCCAGCAGAAAAGTGTAGAAATGAGGTATGAAAAGTCAAGCCATGTTAATACGCTGAGCTGTGGAAGGCTCAAGTCATCAGATTCAGACATGGCCACTGCTGCAGATAACCCACTACTATTGGGGGCTACTGGACTATATTGGAATATTTTGCTAAATTCATGCACCTATAATATTTGGATGGCAATGGAATACCCATCTCTGACAAAAATAAACAAAAAAAGGAGAATATAAATGAAGGAGCATTTTGTATCTATATATACAAAATAGTTAGGATAGATATGTTAGCTACTTTCTCTTAATTCAGTAAAAAGAAAGATTTGTACTAGTACTGTTTGGACAAGATATCATATCTGCATCTTGTGCTATGAATTAACTACTACAAAGACAACAGTATGCAGTGTATTAATTGTAACTCTCCTACCCACCTGTCTTGAAACTCTCATTGCAATTTTTTTCTCAATAAAAGTATTTGTCTACAATTTTAATTTGCTATATAATTATTATTAATTTTCAATAAAGTTAATAATGAGTTAAAAATTAACTAAAGTCAAAATCTGAAAAAAAATTTTAAAAAGAGTTGAATGATGGAAGATTTTAAGATTTTGCCATCATTCGGATGAAAAACTGGTGGCCGGGCCTTGGGCAGTGGCAAAGAGGATGAATGGATATATCTCTGAAAATAGAAGAAACAGGTTTTCACTGTGGGAAAGAGATTAAAGGTGAAAAATATACAAATATCAATCAGGGACCCAGGGTTTAACTGAACAGAAAATTGTAGTTGGAGCAGGTTTCAGTGCAGCAAGTAAAAAGAGGAGATCTACTTGAAGAATGCCAATTTAGATTGCCTTTGGACATTTTGAGGCAAAACTCAATATTTGGAGAGATCAGTAAAGGGTATGGTTCAGATATAAATATGGTGAATATTAGCATGTAGGAAGGATGAACAGATGAGATCACATAGGAAATATGGTTCAATAAAGAAGCTGCACAAGAACCATGAGCCTTGCATTTTTGAAGCAATAGTTTTGGAAATAAGGATATGTGGCACATATGTAACAGGAAGGAGTGGCCAGAGAGAGGAGAAAGATGACATACAGGGAGGTCCTGGGAGTGCAGTGAGACAAAGTGTCAAGGATGAAGGATGTCCACCCAGGGTCCACAGCTGCTGGCAGTTCACTGAGCTGAAAACTTAGAGCCAGCATAGATACTAATATGAAACTCACCACAGTTCATGATAAAAGTAGTTTGTATAGAATGATTGGGAAGAAAAGCTGGATTTGCAAGAGTGTTTAAAGAGAAAACTGGGAAGAAACTACCTGCACAGAAGATCCAAGCCAAAGAAAAAACTGACACATTCCTTCTTTCTGTGCTTCAATGAGAGAAATAAATATTATGATCATATGCTAAAGGGAATGGTTTAGACAAAAGAAAAAATAAAAATAGCCACAGCAATGCTCTTAAGAAAATGCAAGGCCCAATTATGATGTCTCCTTATTTATTAAAATATAATCAGAAATACAGGAGTGTCATTGTTTTGTTTTATGTTGTGTTGTTCTGTTACTCTTGTTACAAAGGACACTGTGACCTACAAATATTTAAATATGTTGAACATTGCAGCTTGAATGTACCATATGCCAATTTAAAACTTTAAAAAGATTGTTACTTATTTAGTAATGTAAACTCTTCCTAAATTATACATCCAAAAATGCCTAATGTGTGGTTGAAAGCAACATAAGATGAGTAGTTATATTTTAGCAAAACAATATAATGTGCTTATTATTAAAATTAGCACAATATTAATGATGCACATTCATCCAACAGCCAAATAACTAACCAATAATAAGTGTAATTTCAGATGTACCATCTTAGCCGCAGTAGACCAGCATAATTAACCTTCAACCTACATTAACAGGCAAATAATGTGGCTAACATTTTAACATAACCATCCAAATTGAATGTTAATTGGTTGAAAAGATTATTACAGTAATGAATTGAAGAGTACGCTGGAAAATAATCACCATCAATTATGTGGACAAAGCCTCGATAATTTATTCTTGGCATATATTTTCACCTTTTGATTTCCAAAGTACTTAGTATCATTATTCTGTTAAATAAAGCTAATTCAAAAACCTGGTTGAAGAAAGACATCATTATACAAATGTGTACTCTAGAAGTACAATATGAATATTGAGATTCAATGATAATTAGGTCAGTTGCAGGTTGAATAGATCAGATTAATTGTGGATATATTATAATAATTCAGTGACCACAACATCATGATTATTTGTTTAAATACTACATATGCTACTTCCCCCTGTAGCACCCAAGTGTCCAGCCCACACAGGGGCTATCACACTCTTCACTATCTGCTAGTTTGCCTTCGTGCAATCTCCTCCCATGGGAATAAAGCTGATGACCTCTGTAGTAGTGCAGAGAAAAGGTATGTGATGACTGCCACAAACCTGTTACAAATGACATTGCTGTGAGTGACACTGCTGCCACCTGCTCTGAATTGCTCTGAGGAATTGAAGTGCTCTATTGTGGGGACACGACACACAAGCCCCTCAGTGCATAGACAGAGGCATTACTCCATGTTCAGGGGTCATGAGAGCCAACCATTTGCGTCCAGGTTGCTGTGTTTTGTGTGTAATTTGGGGACAGGCTTTGTGCTCAGTGAAGTGATACAGAGCAGGTGAAACCCTTCAGCAGAGAGTAAAAGGAAGCCACTGGCTCTGCCTTGAAACTGAGGATGGGTGTTCTATGGTTGCTGAGGGACTCTTCATGGGAAGTTGCCATACAGACAGCAAACCGAGCCTGTCCAGTGCCCTGGCTTTCTGTCTCTGCATGTGACTCTTTCTTCCTGACAAACTCCTGTCATGGTGACACTTTCTGCCATTGACTCATACTACAGCCCAGCACATTTCAAAGCTTGGTGTACATCAAGCACTTTTTGTTAAAAGTTATCTAGTCCCAGTTATTTCATCGTGGTAACAGAAAAGAGAGTAATTTAAAATTCTCACCTGAATGCTAGTTTAATAAGAAGGGATATAAAACATTGTTAAAAAGTCTTGTTTGTGAAGAAGGTATGTGAAAACATTAATAATCTTTCAATTTAAGCATTTTCAAGAATATGAGAAATTACAGAAATCCTATAAGGGATTCCTAAGTCTTGCTCTCCTTTAACAAAAGCCAGTGTTTTACTAATTCAGCCAGCCCTTCCCATCTTACTCTACTCATCTTATCTCTTGGCTTACTGCTTTGGCTACCAGACTCAAAATACCTTCTATTTAGTGTTGTTTAAAGAACATAACATTTATTGCTGAAAATTTTGGTGGTTGGACAGGCTACAGGGAAGGGACTGGTAGACTTGGATCACTGCAGCATTCTGTATAAATGCTTCAAACTTATCATTCTTAATAGCTGGGTAATACTCCATTATATAGAAATACCACATCTTTTTCAAACATTCCTCATGTGATGGACATCTTCGTTGTTTCCAAGATTTTGCTATCACACATTGCGCTGCTATAAACATAGGTACACATATATCTCTATGATACAATGTTTCCAGATCCTTTGGGAAAATTCCCAGTAGGGGGATAACCGGCTTGAATGGGATTCTAGTCCTACTCTTTTGAGGAGTCTCCACACTGACCTCTACAATGGTTGTACCAGTCTACATTCCCACCAACAGTGAAGAAGTATTCCCTTTTCCCCACAACCTCTCCAACATTTGTTGTTGGTTGATTTCCTTATGAGAGCCATTCTTTCTGGAGTGAGATGATATCTCAGTGTTGTTTTTATTTGCATTTCACGAATGGCTAGCGATGTGGAGCATTTTTCATATATTTATTCGCTTCTTTAATTTCGTCCTCTGAGAAGTGTGTATTCATCTCAGATGCCCATTTCTGAATTGGGTCTTTAAATTTGAGGGCCCTGTTATATCTTAGTTCTTTATAAATTCTAGACAGTAGACCTCTGTCTGATTGCTTGTTAGTTAGGATTTTTTCAAAGTTTGTGGGTTGTCTTTTCACTGTTGACAATTTCTTTTGACATGCAGAAGCTCCTTAAGAGTTGATCCTAGTTGTTGATTCTTTCAAGAGCTTCCTGTGTGAATATATGTTTGTTCATGAACTCTTTACCTACCCCTATGTCTTCAAGAGTTCCTCCTACTTTCTCTTCCAGGAGATTGAGTGTTTCTGTTTTAACATTTAGATCTTTAATCCATTTTGACTTTAACTTAGTACATGGTGATAGAGCTGGGTCAAGTTTCAGTTTATGGCATGTAGAAAGCCATGTTTTCCAGCACCATTTGTTAAAGAGGCTATCTTTCCTCCAGTGAGCTTGTGTAGCCCCTTTGTTGAAGATAAGATGGCTGAGTGTTTTCGTAGATGCCTCTGCATTTTCTAATCTATTCCACTGATCCTCAGGTCTATTTTGTTCCCAATACCATGTTGATTTTATCACAGTGGCTTTGTAATATAATTTCAAATCAGAAATTGTGATGCCTCCTGCCTTGTCTTGATTGGCCAAGATTGTCTTTGCTATTCTAGGTCATTTGTGGTTCCAAATAAATTTTAGGATTGATTTCTCTATATCGGGGAGGTATGTTGGTGGCAGTTTGATAGGGATTGCATTAAATCTGTACAGCAATCTTGGGAGTATGGCCATCTTCACGATGTTGGTTCTTCCTATCCAGGAGCATGGAATATCTTTCCATTTTCTGAAATCCTCTATAATCTCTTTTCTTAAGGTGTTGTAATTTTCCATGAAAAGATCTTTGACTTCCTTGGTTGAATGAATCCCAAGGTATTTCATTTTCTGCGGTGCTATTGTGAAAGGTATTGTTTCTATTGTTTCCCTTTCAGTGTGTTTGCATTCTGAGAGCAAGTGTCTGGTTCACAGATTGTGTGTGTGTGTGTGTGTGTGTGTGTGTGTGTGTGTGTGTGTAACATTAGGGATCACACATAGAGTCTTCATACTGAGCTGCATTCCTAGACATATATAATGTTTTTTTTTTCTTTTTTTCAGACAAGCTTTGTGTAATTCACAAAACTGCACAAGGCTAAATTCAAACTTGTGATCCTCCTACCTCAGCCTGCCGGCTTGCTGGGAGTACAGGCTCACCACACCCAGGGTAAGAACCACCTTCTTAGACCTCTTTCTAAAAGCACTGAATCCACTCATATCCATTTTTAAAGGCTCTGCTTTCAACATCTACTCATCTACTAAAGGTCCTTCTTCACAATACTGTTACAGATAGAATTTCAACACAGGGATTTTGAGTACTACTGTAATCTCTCAATTTTTATTTTTATATTTTAAAGCAAAGTCCAAACATGTCATATTCTTTAAGTAGTGTTTCTGATATATGAAAGGGATTATTCCTTTCAGCATGGGATGACTTTTTTTCAATCTGGGGAGATGTCTATAGGCACTCAAGTAAGTCATTATTTCTGATGCATCATTCCTGTCCTGTTTACATGTAAGGTCTTGATCACCTGTTCCTTTAATTACTATTTTACTTTCTTCTCATCCTAGGAAATCAGCTCAAGAACAGGGATTTTGTTTTGGTTACCGCTCCCTACCAACTCTAAGAACCTGGAACCTGATGTACTGCAGAATCACAATAAAAAATAAACACATAAACAGAGAGTTTCATTCTCTTGATTTTATTCTGCATAACTCATTCACGGATTCTTGGGGGAACAATCTCATTTGTCTCTGTGTTGTCTTTCTACTGGCCATGGCTCTTGCCTGGTGTTTATGCCCTTTTCTTTTTTCAATTGTCAAACTCTGTCACAGGAACAGATGCTATCACCAGTGAAAATTCATTTTTTTTTTTACAAACAACTATAGAGAAGCTATTGTAATTGATTAGATTAATATACACAAATGATGGAGAAAATACTCCAACTCATGAATAACACACAGGTAGGCTGTGGTCCTCTCTCTTACTTACATAACTTAATTTGTATCAGAAGAACTTAGTTTGGACTGAACTGTATTCTCCTGAAGTTCATATGCAAACACTCTGACCTCGAATGTAACTGTAGCTGGACATGAGATTTCTTGGAGATAATTTAGGCTAAATGAATTTATAAAGGGGAGGCTTCTTACCCAGTAACATAGTGTCCTTTAACCAAGAGCAGGATCTCCTGTTCTCTCTTTTTTTCTTGTGTCCTTCTCCCTCTTTCCCTCACTCTTTGCACTGTTTCCTCCTCCTTTGCCTATTTCGCTCTGGCTACCATTTGAAAATACAGAGGGGAGGTCATTTACAAAATAAAAGATATCACTAATAAAAATGCAACATGCTAATACCCAAGCTCAGGCTTCTAAACCTCCAGAATTGTGGAAAAAACATATATATATATATATATATATATATATATATATATATATATATATATATATATATATATAATTTGGTGGAACTGGGAATTGAACTTAGGCCCTTGTGCTTTCCAGGCAAGCACTTATTCTACTGAGCCATCTCACTGCCCCCTCCAAAATAAAAATAAGCCATAAAAGCTATGTTATTAGCACACCAACACAGCACTGCAGAGGCAGCCACTGTGTAAAGAACAAAGTGAAGACCTCTGTGGACTACATGACCATAGAGGATAAAGCGAGTTTCAATAAAAAAGGCATGTACAAAGGGGCATTATTCAATAAGAATGTGTGGGGACTAGAAGTTTAATAAAAATGAGCAAATGCAAGAGGGGAACAATAAATGAAGAGTTTGACCCCACTGGAAGCAACACATGGAGAATCCTCTAGCTCTTTGACTCCAGGGGTACTCTATTGCTGTTTAAGGTACACGGGAAAAGATTCTCAGGTGCACTGTTATGGAAAGCACATCCAAGCAGATGCATAAGAATTTACAGCCACACATGTAAGTGTCTAGTTACAAAGGAATAATTCTCTTTCCAACTATTGTGGGCTGTTTTATTTTTAAATTCAACTCTTAAAATTCCAACCAGAGCAGAAAGTCTGCTTTTGTTTTATGTGACCTCACACTGTGCTTTCAATCTAGGTGTTGAGAGAAGAGAGCTGACACTTCCTACACTTTCAAGACTTTAATGATGCCCAGGGCTTTCATTTCCTTTTACCCACTGACAATGGAAAACATGGTCTCCTTATGTACAACATAAAACCTAATAAAGTATCCAGCTGTTCTTTCCCTGGTGATTCCTGCTGCTTCTATCTGAGGTACAGTAATGTCAAGTTTTCATGAAAAGGGTTAGAAAACACACTGAATAATCGTGCCATCCTAGAATATCCATAGTACCTCTACATCTTTCTTTGTGCCTGTCACTGTATATCAAGCACACACATAGAAGCTTTATTTCCCAGTGGTCTAAATCTAGAAGATAATGAATATTCTTAACATCCAGGCATTTCTACACTGCTCTTTCCTGAAATAGTACAAGAATATGCTTTCTTTGTTCTCTTTTTTCATTCCAAACTGTAAATGCATCCACTGAAAACACAAATATGAAAGAACCAGATATGTAGCTATAATCATTTGCAGGATTTTCAATCAGAGTACATACAATGCCAATCATATTCCACTTTTGCTCCTAAAAATTCTGAAAAATTCATTTCACAAAGCACCACCGTTCTTAATTCTGTTGCTAAGTTCAGTGGCACTGATCAATATCCGTCGTATACATGGAGAGGCAGTGCATAGATGTAGAGATGTTAATATTCTCTTAAATGGTTCCAAGCCTTCAGAACTCTTTAAAGTCTAAAGAAATTACTTTTTATTATATAATAATGTATTGCTGTGTCACCAGACATAGTGTGTCCCCCCCTGATCTACTAGACTGTGAATGTCCATGGGCAAGCTCAGAGACCTACCAAGGATAAAATAAATTAGACTTCATGGTGTAAAGGTGATAGAGCTTAAGAGAGAAGTAGTTATATGAAAGGTTTTACCAGGAAAATCTATACTCAAAATCTGTCCTTCCATTTTGCTTGATTTGGTCATTTTAGATATAGTAGTTTTCTGTATCCTAAAGAAGAGGCCAGATGGTAATGATTTCAAATCTGTTCTTGTCAGTACACCCAAAGTGAATGGTTTTCAAAATCACCCTCTTGCAAGATGGTGCTCAATGGATCAACAACCTTACTGTAAATTATTATTTTTTTGTGTGTGTTTTAGTAAGGGTCTACAGGGTCCACATATTCTCACTACTTAGATCAGACTCTTAGTGATTTGCCTGTGTTCAGCCTCCCAAAAGCTGGGTTACAGGGCTGTGCCACCATGCCCAGTCTCCATCACCCTCTCAGCATGCCACAGGGTAGGGACCTACACCGTAGGCCCAGGGATCGAAACCCGGTGTTGCATCTGCGTACGCAGGTGCTCTAATCTGCTGAGCTATTTGGCTGGCCCTGTAAATTCTATTTTAAAGAAGAGAATGTAAGGATTTAAGAATTCCGAAGCTATATATGTACAGTAAGAAAGCAGCTAAAGGCAATATGTAAAGTAATGGGAATGTTATGCTCACTGAAAACCAAAAAGTTAATTATAGTACATATATTTTATAAAGTATTGTGTTTTTTTTTTTTATTTTTGGAAAGCCTAATGGGAACAAAGGGCATTTCATAACTTTCACCTGGGCATATTTGTCTAACAGATTATAGTTTGCTGATATCAGCTCTACAGGTGGCAATATTACAGAACCTAAGCTGAATTCTTTTCTTCAATGTATGGATCTTTGCAATTTCTGAAATTGTTAGCTCTGAATAATACATCAAGCTGACTATATGGTATGTATTCTTATAGCAAGTTAAGTAATAGTATGATTAGTAAATATTTTGTATGACCTGAAACTTGCTGGGCAAAAATGACACAGCTGACTTAAAAAGGAAAATCTAGCTCCAAAAACAATGAGACATAAATGAGTATGAGCATGTGGTTTCTATGACCAGCAGTAATCCTAGGTAATCCTTATTACTTACTCCATACCAACTTAGGAAATAAACCTTAGCTATGTTTCGCAAGATGTGATTTGTCTTCTTAAATCCGATGTTAACCTTATTTTGCCAGAACACTCAAGAATGTAATTTAGCAGTAATTTTAAAGTACAATCATTTACCCTAAGAATATCAGAGAACTGGAATCACTTACCTAATTGAGAAACAAGGAGCCAAGTCATTGGGAATCAATCAGAAATCATAATTTTCAAATCCATGTGGAAAGACATGAAAGGAAGAAAGAAAGAAAATAATTCATTAACATATTTTATTCAGAAAAGTGACTTTTCTATGGTTAGGTTACTAAGTCTATTGTTATAAAATACCTGTTTTTGGTAATCCAGCTGGAAACACACTTTCAAAAAATTTTTGTTGCAACAGATTATAAAAAATGATTTTTGATAAACTTTATAAAAACCTGTGCAGCTCTTGCATTATCACTAATATAAATTGCCCAATTTTACCACTAACAATACCAAGTGACAAAGGACAGTTTTGAAAATGACTTGAATGAAAATTTATCTGAATATCAGCAGGCAAAGGGCCAGGGGGAAATTATGCAATGAGAAGGAAATTGAACAACTCAGATACGTCCATAGAAAACTTGCAACTTGGAGCATCTCATTTGCCACCAAATAAAGCTGTTATTCATGATGTGTAGCAACAGACAAAAGTAGCTGTCTTGTGTCAAAATTTGCCAGCAGGGCAAATCTAGGCAAATAAGTAGTTTTCAAATGGATACACTGAAGTATAAAAAAGGAAAAAAAAAAAAAAAAAACCTAAAATGTCTGCACGTTGTCTACATGCCTCTCCAACTCCTTTAGTATATATTGCCATGCCCAGAGCCAGCAATTCACAAGAAGGTTGTCATTCCCTATAAGTGTATGTTGTAGTTCTCTAAAAAGGCCATGATAATAATGGTTTCCTCTTGCAGTTCTAAAAATGGCACAGATTTTAAGACTGCCCAAGACTACAAAAAATAAAATAAATGCTTTCTCTCATGTCAATTGGCAATTTAATAGCAAAGTGACCAAAGTAATGCCTTGCATTTTGAGACCTATTAATGTACACATATGAAATCTTCAAAAGATTCCCAAAGTAAGAATTTTTGAGAAGGGTGAGACTCAGTTATTTAGGACATGTTTTCACCCACAGAGAATGAAAAATAACTGGAACTTTCAAGCTAGTAATATATTATCATTGCAGAATTTCAATATCTTTCAGTTGAAATTACAAGTGGAGCCATCTTATCTGCAGAGCTGATAGAAGTTCACATTTTCCTTTCTCCTTTAACCATGGCAATAGTTACTAGTCTCGCTGCAGGCTGGTTCCACGCTAACTCTTAATGTGACTACCGACACAACATGAATCTTATCTATGTGCTTAAGAAGTGGGACTATTTTTCAAAGATGTTGAGTGTTTTTTGTTATTGTTGTTTGATTTTTGTTTTAATAAAGAGGAAAGGGAAGAAGTCTCTATGTCCTCAGCCCTTCCCCCCAAAGTAAACAGATTATAAGTGATGAAGTAACCAAAGGAAAAATAGTTTAAACAAATGTTCTTTGCTATTGTACATCACAGCTACAGTGAAATAGGTGCCTGCTTCAGAAAATGCAAGGACCAGGGTTTGATCCCTAGTCCCGCATGCTGCACCAGCCCCACCCCCGAGTGCACTGAGATGGCCACAGAGTCTGGGCGTGATGGTGCACACCTGCAATCCTAGTGTTGGGGAGGCTAAAAAGGGAAGGATCAGAATGAGTTTGAGCTTCATAGCGAGAGCCTGTACCAAATACATAAATGGGAGAAATAAATGAATAATTAAAATAATCATCTCTGCTATGCTTCTCACCAAGACACCCCTTTAATGTAGAAGATTAAGCTTTTTATTTTTCATATTCTTTTGTTTATATGATACTAACCTACAGGATTTTAGATTATTTTTAAAATTAGTACGTTTGCAGTACATGATGATTACATCATCATCATCATCATCATCACTACTATTACTATTATTATTTACATTTTCTACCCTCTACTCCCTCCAACACTCGGGTCTCCTTCCCCTCTGTAAAAATGCAGTTTTCATCATTGTTACGGATCATGTCCTGTTGTCCTCCAAAATCCGCAGGCAGTTGTGGGGCCACTTCTGGAGTTTGTGACTAATTCTGGACCTGATGCTGGGACTGCAGGTGTGAGGACCATACCCTGGCCCTAGGGTGGGGAATCTGCATTCCAATGTAATGAGGGGAGAGGGGCTAGCTAGCTGCTGGAACTACCACTTCTCCCTTTGCTCTCTTGCCACCCTGTGAATGGCTTCGCTATGCCATGTGCCACTGCCTTGGAGTCAGCTGAGTATGGACTGAAAAATTCACTAACTGTGAGCTAAACAAACCTTTTCTTCTTTCATTTTGGGTGTCAGGTATGTGTCCTAGAAACAAGAGTAACTAAGATGATCAGTTTCCCAAATGAACTCTTTTCACTCTTCACCCTATGTCCCTCCTTTCCCTCATCCTTCCTCTTCTTGATATTGTCCCATCCATTTGCGATAGATCCCACTGCTTCCACTTTGTCTCTTATGTTCCCTCTTCTCTGATACAGAGAGACAGAGACAAAGAAAGGGAATAAGAAAGATAATGCCAGACAGAGAGACAAAGAAAAAGACAGAGAGAGACACAGAGAGGATTTTTATATTTGAGAATCCATATGACATTTGAGCTTGTGTGCCTTGTGTGCCTGACTTACTTCACTTGATATTATGGTCTGAAGTTGTATCTACTTTACCTAAGAATGCACTTTGGGGTGTTTAGAGCTGTTTCTATTGTTAGAAGAGCAATCCTACAACAAATCACTTCTGTCAATACGCTGGCTTTATTATTTTAGCCACACTTGTCAAATGTGGAATTAAACAGTCATTTATACAATTTATTCAATAGAAAAGCAGGGGAAAATGGTACTTCTTGGCTGATTTAAAATGTCTAGTTTTAGCAGTGTTCTTAAACTTCATCTAATATATTAGTATTTTTACAATACTGAATACATAAGATTGAGTGACTTAGTATTTGAAATGTGCTCAAGTCAGCAGCTGCACTCTGGTTTCTTTGAGATTGTTGCCCCTTTCTCCTTTTATTGTATGAGTCATAATATATTATTTCAAAATGATGTCCACAACATTCTTTCATTATAATCTATATCAACCACATAAGTGTGTTTTACTTTCTATATATTTTTTGAGTTATCTGTTACAGATGAACTTAGTGTTCATGTGTTACTCGTTCAAATAATTTCCAGTAAGGTCATGATGATCTTGTCTACAATCTCATGAACAATTCCAGAGTAAGCAGATGTGAGAGTCTAAGACCAAGAAAGGAGGAGATACTATCTAAAAAACAAAGCATGCTTTCCACCACAGTATCTAAAACCATGAAACAGAAATAACCTAACGTGGGAACTCTAAAACAAAATGCTTTCTCTAAACAGTTTTCTTTATCTCTCTCTCTCTAAAAGAGAATACAAGTTTTGGCTTGTATTTGACATCAGCAATAGGTCTGTGTTGCTCTCTTCTGATGCTTCTTTCTTTCTTTCTTTCTTACTTAGTCTTTCTTCCTTTTGCCTGTCCTCAGTCACAGAATGACCTGGTATTTGCTACACTTTCTGTTTAATAAATGCTGAGCAAGTAATAGGTATGCAAGCATTCTCTTACTCTGTAGAAGACATCTAAGACCTTCAATGGATGTCTGAAACCACTGATAGTTCCTCACCATATATAGTTTTTTCTTGTATGTACATGCCTATAATAAAACTTAAAAATTAGTTATAATTGGGCTGGGGAGATGGCTCAGTGGAGTAAGTGCTTCACTGGCAAGTGCAAGGGCCTGAGTTCAATCCCTGGTTCCACCAAAAAAATTAGTTATAGTAAGACATTAACAACTAATAAAGAACAAAGCAATGCATTGTGAAAAGGTTATGTGAGTGTGGTCTCCACCTCTTACAGGACAAGTATGAGTCTCCTCAGAATTAAGTTGACCTCAGGTAACTGGAATTGTGAAAAGGCACCCCGTATTTATAACGATACAGCTCCAGTGAGAAACAAGTTGGCCAAGAGGATGCTGATAGAACATGGTCAAAAAGTCAAACTATGTGAGTGAGGAGAGGTGTACAATATGAAAGTTCACTATAAAATAAACATCACCATTTCTTTGTTATTCAAGAACCCAAAATAGGTATAGCTCTACCTATAGATACATAGGTAGAAATACACAGAGATAAAAGGATAGAAAATTTTTGACCTCCCCACCTTTATACTTTTTCAAGGTGTAAAGCTGTTACAATTAACGGCATAAACCACACAACTAGTAATTGCACATACATGTAAACATACTTGAAGTGATTTAAAGAAATCATTACATTTTGATTTCACATCTTGGTTCCTTTTGGTTTGCAGGGCCAACATCCTTGACATGGCTCCCCTTTCTCACCAATTTCATAAATCTGAAAATGTCATGTGTATTAAAAGAGATAACCCTAAAAACAGGTATATCTTGTTGATATTAGCCTACAGAGAATTCTCTTAGGGGCTGTATAGAGACTTCAGGATTATAAGTTTCCCTTAGGTAGAAGACATAATACTTGTCACCTTAGCTAGAATTTCAGCTTTAGTAGGCTACATACCAACCAAAAACTTCCAGACAAATATTTTGATTATTTTCCCTTCAGGCATAAAATATTGTCACTGCCATTCCTTAGAGTATCAGTGAAGACTGATCTTTTCTTCTGCTGCTCGGGAGACTTATGTGTGGTAGGGAGCAGCCCCAGGCTTTAGAGTTACCTACTTTTGATTGGAAGAGAAGGTGTGAGAGATGCACACACATAGGAACCAAATGAAAGAAGCAAAGTCTTCCCCTTACCCTGTAATACAATAATTCCTTTATAGACTTAGAAAATATAACACATTTTTAGTAGATTGTTCTGAATGAAGACCAATTTCCAAACTGTCTAAGAAGGAAATGATCAGCTTGAGACAGCTCATCAGTGCCTAAGGTAGAATTGCACACTTGACGTTTACTTTAATCTCTTCTCACTTTCTACTTAGCCTCTATCTTCCAAAATTCCTCAGGCTCCACTCTTTCTCTACTACTGCTCACTTCCTGCACTTCAACAAAAATTCTTATTCTACCAAGGTTCATCTAGACATTCAAAGAAAAGTCCCTATAATTTGTATTAGCATCATCCTTCCTAATGTGTAAGAAGAGGCAGGGGAATGGACATTCAATTATGCCTAAATTAAAGAGAAAAAACCCTTACAAATATGGGTAAATTTCTCAGTATAATACCAGGGACCAGCACTCTAAACATTGCCAAGTTCCCTTGCCTATGCTGGATTAATTCCCTTTCCATCCATATGTGAGCGAGAATTGGATGCAGAGTGTACATTTTACTTCTGAACAGTGCCTACTCTACCCCAAGGGATGGGTGATTACTCTGAAAAACATAATGTGATGATTTTCATTACTGAAGCAAGTAAATAGTTACACAAATTAGTCTTTGTTTTGCATAGCACATTTGATTGCAGATGGTTTTAACAGCACAGTGGTCACATAGTCCTAACATTTAGGCATATGTGGTGGTGGATGGAGACCACATGAGATCTCTCTCACTGCCAGGTTTGTTTTCATGAATCAACCGGGCACTAACTTGTTATTTTTTATTACAATAACAAGTACATTTATTTTCATGAGCAATGCATTAAAATTCAAGTCACCCATTTATAACAAATATGTAGGTCAAGTTTTCATTAATATTGTTCATTTTGTAGAAGAGCTTCTGTATTTGTATCTTCTTCTCACTGATTCACCTAATAAAACTGAAGTCTACAGATTTTTATCATTTCCATTGCATAGAAGCAGAAAGTGTCCCTTCTAAGAATAAAATTGTAATGATAGTGGAAGAAGTCAAGGAGGATACTTAGAAAGAGCCAGGTTTAATTAAGAGGGCTGGAACACTGTCTTAAGAATGCATGATTGAGTCAACAAGTCTAAAGCTATAGCCTCTTCATGGTTAATAAAATGGCTGATGGCAGGATCTACCCAAGCCTCAATGGAATCCATTATAATAAACTAGCTTAAGCCAGCACAGCCATAATCACATGCATCATATGCTGTCAAATAATTCTTTTTTGGGGCAAGAAGAGAGTTGTCTGCTGAGGACACAGAAAAGAGCTCCCAGGAGGATGAATTGAATATCTTTCTCTCAAAGTCAGACAAAAATCAGAAAAGAGCTACTTGTTCAAGACAAATTCCTGGTTAATATGTGGAAGGACATTCAAATTTCCTATAATCTGGATGAGCTCGTGTTAAGAATATCTGTTTTGATGATTAAGTGACAACAATAACACTAATAATAGTACTGAATGTTGAGCATTATGTTTGTATCATACATGAGTGCTAAAGAGGCCCACAGCATTCATTTTTTTAATCACTGTGACAACTTTCAGAGGTGACAATAGATACTGCACGTTTTTACAGTTCAGACCAAGTGAGGTTACATGACCATGGCCGGGATATGCACTAAGAATTCATAGGGTCCTATTTAAGGCTGCAGAGCTCACTGCCAGAACGTTTAACCACAAACCCCAGATGGCACCTCTGTAAAAAGCCCACATAACTGTATGCCTGGCTAAGTCATAAAGCCACATCAGCATTGGTGTAATATACCAAACTAAATTGGCTCATCTTCTCCTGCAAATTATAACAACAAGTTTGTCACAAAAACTTCAAGTAGAAGCAAAATTAGACAAAATGGTTTTATTTAATCACCTGGTTTTATTCACTTTAAAACTATCAGGAAGTAAACATGAAAAATTCATTGTCTATAAATATAACACTTAACAGTTGTTAGCAATGCCAATTTAATTTCCATTGTACAACTGTCTCAAGTCCTTTTAGTTTTACGTACAATAAACAAGCAACTTAAGTAGTTATGTCAATATCATGTCTAAACAAACAGCCAAGAAGTAGTAATCTTTAATTCAACTAAATAAACAATATTAATTAAGAGTACTCACGCTCCAGCGTACCACTTCTACCATATCAGCATCCAAGAGGCTGAGACAGAAGCATTTCCATGAATTCAATGGCCAGTTTTGGTAACAGGGTGTGTTGAATACACCACCCTGAACTACATCTGTCTAAAAATAACAAGCAACCAAGCAAAGAAAACCTTAAGAGTCCTTGAATTTCATAGTAGCTAAATGTCAGATCTTCCATTGTTTTAGTTTTGCCTTAAGTGGAAGAAGTTTGGTTGCTAACAAGGTTTTTGTTTTTTTGTTATCAAATAGAATATGGATACTGGACAAATTTGATGCAATACCCTGGGGCACATAAACCACACCCAAACAAATACCCAGCTTTATTATTCTTCTGTCTACCCAAGTGTAGTTGTCCTCAAAATGTCATCAACAATGATCTGTAAAAGCCTTCACAACTCCTCATTTAACAGTCTCTCTGAGCCATTAGGCTGTAAACAGAAATGGCCTGATTCCTAAAAATTGCTATCAGGAATTTAGACACAGACACTGGCACTTTTCCCAAATGTGAAGTTATATTTCGAGGCCTATATTTGTAACAAATAGTGAAGGGTTCAGGAAGTCAAAGAAACAGTAGGTAATTACTATATTAATGGGTTTAATATTTTTCTGTCATACCCTAAATGTCTAGTGCACATCTGAAAATCTAGATTACAGAATGTACATTTCTGATGCCCTGGGGCTTTTCCTTGTCAAACTCGATAGCAAGTACATGAATGATAAGAGAAAAAGCTAACTTTTTCACACTGAGTTACACAGTCCATTTCATACAGAATGCTTGATGATGTACTTTAAAAACCTATATGAATCAGGTCAGTCAAATATTAGGAAACAATTTAACTAAGATATTTATTCCTAATGGAAACTTTGAATTATTAAGACTTTAAAAACACTAAAACCAAATAAAAATGTTGAAAAAGATAAGGCAGCTTCAGTAACATATGTCAATGAAAACTAATGTGCATCATATGTGGTCAAATCAAAGTACGGTGCACATATTTTTCAGCTGCCTTGGAAGGCATTGCAGTATCTTTCCTCAAACTTGGCATTCTTTCCTCCCTGCCCTAAGTCTTCCCCTCCAAACTGAGCCTTGGAAACCCCAAGGCCTATATCATAAGTGTTGGCCTCTGTTCGGGAATGTGGATAGGTGTCTTTACAGTGAACCCTGGACTCACTCATAGTCACCATTCTAGTGCACATCAGACCCCTCAGAACATAGTGAGAAATCATTAGACATAAAACAGACCAAGTTCTAGCTCACTTCTCAGAGGCATAAATCCCCAGCTGAGAATTAACGAGTGCAGACACAGGCATACAAAAACTGATCAAACAATATACCCACTAACTGTTCCTTTCAATGAACTAATAGGAATTAATAGTACCACTACCTTAGCTACCTTGTGCGTATACATTCCTATCATTTCCTTTCCTTCTTTACTCTTCCTTGCCTCCCAGTTATTCTTTCCTTTTGAACACTTGATTTGCTTTTGACTATCTTAATTGTACTTTGTATGCAGTACAATAATCATTGTAAATTGTGTGTGATCTTGCTTTGAAATTGGTTATTGATTCAAATTTTTATCTCTTTAAAATAAAATAAAGTAGAGGTCGGAAGATGCTCAGTAGAATAAGCACTTGCCTGGCAAGTGCAAGGGCCTGAGTTCAGTCCATCATTTCACCAAAAAAAAAAAATAAATAAATAAATAAATAAATAAATAAATAAATAAAAAGAGGGTGTCCTTTAAAAAAATAAAATAAAAAGTAAGAATGAGTGAGTCCAATACTATTCCTGGTATTTGATCTTTGAGGAAGGGTGGAGAAGGGAATTGTGTAGGTAGAAAAGCTGAAAATTACATTGGCAGGCTTAAGATCCTACATACACAGCCAAATTACTCCCTTGGCTTGGGCGTGCCTCATGCTGTTGCTCGGGCGCCTGGGCTTCACGCATTCCTCCTCTCTGAATCTTTCTTACCTAACCATAAGCTTCATGACTGTGAGAAGGAAGTTAGAGAATACAGTCAGTGCATTAAGTATACATATGTCATAACTAGTAGCACCCACCTTTCTGTATGCCTTCATGGGACTCCACATAGAAGCAGAGAGAATTTAGTATCTGACTCATAAGACTGACAGCAGAAACTGGACAAAAGCAGGCCCACGAGAGGCACCAAGCAACAGAGTCAGGATTAAGGGATACAACCTAATGCGAAAAGTGCCACAGAAATAGTGCTAATGCTACTTTCTTTACATGGAACTTTTTCATTTTTAGTTCATTTTACTGCAGTTCTTAACACAAAGCAGAAAAAAATATTTATGACTCATAAATAGTTTAGGATCACTCACTGTGAAAGGATTATATAAAAACAAGAGTGCACATACAAACAAGATTATTCTAATAATCTGGACATGAAAAAGTATTCACCTTTCCATGAAGGTAAGTAGTTCTTGGCAATTCCTGATTGATGTAGCAAAGAAAAAATAGAAACAGAAATTTCCAGAACTTTATCCATTCTCATATCAATAGAATTTCATGTGTATGTATCAGTCAAAAAGTTCTTATATCTGATATTTCGCATTCTGTCCCTCTTGTTTTTCTTTTGCTTTGTTTTTCTCCTAAGAGCTTTGTTTCTAATTTACAAAACACTAAATTAGACTCAGATTACCTTTGTCCTTAAAAGAAAGACTACATCAATATCAACATGAGATCATTAACGAATGGGGAAAGCCCAGCAGCTAAACTCTATTTGGGACTAACACATGTGTTTTGGGAGACTGGCATCAACACATTAGAAACAGTAGAGGACAGTGGGTTAAACAAAAGAAAGAAAGGAAAGTAAGAAGGAGTTGTGTTGCGGTATGGTTTCTGCGATTAGCGCCAAACTATCACAGATTTCAGCAGTTATGAAAACAGTATTTTTTTGTTTTCAAATACACTTTTAAATTTTTCACAGGATCTATGAGATGGGATGCATTCTTGTCACTTTTGGAAAACAGGAGAAAACAGGCATGCCAAGACCATGCACAGAATGTGGGTATAACACTGTGCACACTATTTTTATGCCACTATTCTTTTTATATCCCAGAATACACAGTGGGAAATGCAAGGGCAATGCAATGTTAAAAGGTTTTAAACTATATGCACACACCTATCTCTTTTATTGCATGAGGAATCCTGTTGCATTTTTTAACATGTTCTATTATTATTGTCAAACTGTCATCATTAGTATGAATTAAACAGTAGATCAATCACCATCCAATAGCATAGCAAAGGATATGCAGAAAAATGAACTGTAGGCAAGTAATCCATATATAAAAGTTAGATTGAAACTTAAAATTTGATAGATGTCAGCAGTCAATAAATTCTCATGTGCTAATATCAGTCTGTAGGGTCTTAGGTAGTACCTTTTTCATCAAGGTCCCAGAATTTACATAGCACAAAATATTTCACATCTTCAAATATTAATTTCCTTTAGGATGCATCCTGAAGTTTATTCATAGACTCAGGGATAGCAGTTGTTAGTTGTGCCAAGCAACAAATACAGACCTCTCCCCTGTGCTTCATCATCCTGCGGTACCTTGTGAGCACGGGAGATAAAAAAAAAAAAAAAAAAAAAAAAACACTTAGAGCTCTGCAGAGGGGAGAGGAAGTGCAGGGAGCAAAGTGGTTGGGGGGCAGGGGAGAAAAATAATGAGCTGAGCATAATGGAGATACCAAGATTTTCATCTTCTTCTCTGATTTAAATACAATAGTTAGGGACTTAGGTGAGTTTCAGAAATGCCATTAATGTGTGCATACAATACCCAGGAACCTGGGTTCTGTAGCTCATTATCCTCAAATTAGTTTGGCTCAGGCTTTCTTTTTTCTTTCTTTCTCTCTCTCTCTCTCTCTCTCTCTCTCTCTCTCTCTCTCTTTCTTTCTTTCTTTCTTTCTTTCAACTGTCACTAGGCAACCCCTTCCCATTCTTTTTCTTTCCTTTTGCTTGACCAAGCATGCTCCCACCTGCAGTCCCCTGCTCCCTTTGCATGAGTGTGCTTACTGTACTGAGGAGCATGTTTTAAGCTATATAATGTTTTTCTTCCCAATGTTGAATCTAAAACATGAGTTAGAAATATTCTCATAGCACTGCTAAAACTTGAGAAGGTTAAGCTTTTTATAGTACCAGATATAGATTATTCAGTTACATTACAAGTTCAATAGGTGTCATACAGCTAGCCATGAAGCCTGAACTTCTTACGGAAAGTGATTCTGTAGTAAATGATAACCATGTTGCAAATTATCAATGACTCATCCATAGACTTTTACAATATTATTCAGTTGCAAATTAGGTGTAGCTGGAAATGATTTCCTTGTGATATGAATTGTATTTCATTATATGAGGTTGAACAAAAGGCTAAATGTTGGGTCTTCAGAAACAAATAGTGAAGGATTCTTGAAGGCCGAGTTCGCACTGAGGAAGAATTCAGATAGAATCCAGTAAGGGGGAAACAGCAGATGAGGGGTATGTTCCTGGCAACACCAGGGAGACTTTGCAGGAATTAGCTCTTGTTGTGTAAGTTCTTATCCCCAAAGAAGCTCTGTTAAGCTATTTGAATCTGCCTTCTCAGAAGGATTATCTCCTTCAATCTGCTTTAATCACAACTAAATGCTTTCAACTGCTATATACCAAACTAGAATTAGAGTCAGAACTCCCCCAGATCTTTGTGATTGAGTTGAAAAAAAAAAGGATCATGTATTCACAAATTAACACATTTTAGATCTTCAGTTGTCAGCCGCTATTGTTCATGTTAATCAAGGTATATAAAAAGGTTACATTTTTAAGCAACAAAAAACAATATTGATGTACATATCACAAATTACAAAATAAAATTCTTTAGAATTTGCAGGTGATTTTTCAGAACCAGGAATATATTTTTTATAGAATGTCTAGACATAAGTGATCTGATAAGATGGATATATGAGATATAATTTAGCAATCAGATAGTTATTAAAGTGTAAGCTTCTGAGATTCTTTAACTAAAACAATGTGCTATATTTACTTATTATTCTACACATGTTCCATTTTCTTAAGAGACATGTTAATCTAAGTATTTTAATAGGGAAATTAATCATTTATAATTAGAAACATTCCAGTAGATGTAGGCTTCCTCCATCAAAGTTGTGAGAATAATAAATTCCAGTTTTCATTCAGTATTTGTCAGATAACATGATCTGTTAGTCTTCCACAATAAACAATTATTTTCTTGAGCTAAAAACCAAAGGAGAAATCATGTATGACTTAATGAAAGAACAGAATGAAAGTGGAATTTTCTACTCCATGGCAGAGGCAGAGTAACTTAAAGTTAAAGAATGGACCTTGGAAGCAGAGGTGTGCGTTTGAATCCCAGTTCTTACATCTAGGAATATAACATGAAAAATGAGGATTGCAAGAGTATTATTTATCTTAAAATCACTGTTGGAATCAGATGAGTGTTCACATAGAGCTACCAGGATGTGATGATAGATACTCATGATACATACTTACAAGGACCAGATTTAAAACAAATGACACATGATAATAAGGCTACAATTTTATTCCCAATTATTCCCATCCCCCAGTTCTAAGGCTTTGAAGGCTGTTTTATAGACATCAATAGATGCACATTGTGCTCAAGATGTGGAGCTATCAAATAATTTTATGCTGACATCAGTTGGCTTCTGACAGCTCTAAGACATGAAATAACAAGCAGTCGATGTCAGTATTCCTAAATCAAGCCCAAGGGCCCCATGGCACTAGACAGTAGCAGCTTGTTACTGCTCAGAAAATGTCAGTCCAGTCAAAGTGTGGTGTAGTTGTCAAATTCCCAGTTGGATCTGCCCTGGTAGAATGGACATTCTATGTGAAGCATCCATAAAGATGTTGCTATGTTCCCCCAAGCCCCGAGGCAGGACAGCTAACATGGCTCTCAGAGTTCAAGAAGTTGTTTGACTTCTTTGATCACTGAGATTTCTGTTCTAGTAGGCAGATTCATTTCCTATCCTCTGTTTCTTAATATAACATTTAGGATCAAAAAGTGTGTTTTTTTCCCCTCCAAATGTGCTAAGTATTTGTGCACGGCCATGCATCATTATATATGTGGCAACTAACACTGGATTTCTATTCACATGCAGCTTGTGAATCATGTATTATTCACTTCTTAAACATTTTTGTTTATAGAATAAGCTATGTTTAGTATTTTATATCTTAAATAACTGTAATTTAGTTTCACTTACTCTGATATCGTGCTTATTATCTACTCCCTCCCATAGCATCTATACTAGAACAAATGTTGTAGTCAAGGTTTGCAAGGAAGTAGATTTAAGAGAAGACACATAGTTCATAGGATTGTTTTTTTATAATATTCTATCAAAAAGTCAAATGCAGAAGAATGCAGAAGAGCTTTCCATAGACTAGAGACCTAAAGAATACACTCAAGGGCCTGGATGTCATGACAATGTTCTCCACAAGACCATCTGGAAGCCTAAAGTGCACAACAATGTTTTATGAAAGGCTATATCAAGGACCTGCACTTGGAAAGCCCGAAGGTAAATGGTGGAAGCTAGAAAGTCTGTGGCAGTGGGATGAAGAATCTGTGTCACCAGGACGAGGGATCGGTGCCTGATCCAAAGCCATACTCACAATAAGTGATCCCCTGAAAAGACACAAAGCCATCTTCTGTGAAAGCAAGGACTCAAGATCCTCTGATAATGACAGCAGAGCTTATATCAGGAAAACCAGCATGACAAGCTTCGCCAGGAGAATCAGCAGCACACCATTTTCCCCGCCAGTTTTCCTTTTATGGTTGTCGGCAACAATCCTTGTGGGCCTTCTAGACTGAGCACCATGCTGATGCAGGTCAGCTGGGTGTCACAATGGCTCGTCACATAATCTACCACACCATGCATCCCTTGCTGCTATGTAGGGTTTGGTAGAACTAGAGGCCGTTTATAGTGCTTTTCTATTTACATTTAATTTTAAGAATAGTGTCCAGCTAGGACATGTATTATTTGTTGGTCTGTTTGTTTTTTTGTTGTCTCTGTAAATTATGATAGTATTTTGATGTCATGTTTCAATTTTTTTTGAAAAACAGCCTAGTTCCATGCTCTAAGCAAAAGAATAATGAAGCATTTTAGCCATTCTCAGTCTCATTTTGCCAGAAAGCATTACTGCTTTTATACACAGTTTTTTATTATTCTTGGCAAGGACCTTTGGTAGCACATAAGGCTTCACTCTCATAGTAGGACCAACTGGAATTCCAGTTTTGAGTCTGTGCTAGGAATTCACATTCATCAATACATTGCAGCGCTTGGACATCATCTTTGCCTGACACTGATGGACAGTATTCTGTGACTTCTATCATGAAGAGCATGTTGGGTTAAGAACTGGGGTACAGTCTACAATCATTAATCTCATGTCTTGTGGCAGCCTTTGCCGAGAGCAAATTGCAAATCGCTCTCACCCTGTTCATGCACCAGTGTCAAAGGAAGTACTTATATCTGTGCTATAAATCACTATAAATATACAGTAACAAAAACCAACATATGGGTTAAATTTCCTTGAAATTACACATGGTTATAAAAACTGACCTAAAAAAGTACTTGGCAAAACATGCTTGGGATAAGACTGAAATAAAATATTTTTTAAAAAAAAAACTCTCAAGCTGTTTGGCAGATCTCAAACATACTGAGTGATTTCCAAGCTTACACCCATCATTTCTGGCTATGGCATGAGCTATGTGTATGAGTGTGTGTCCAATAGGAAGAGGATTAAATTACACACTATGGAATCATCAGAGCTTCCTCCAGAAAAAGACTAAAGGATCACACTATTTAGTTATGTAGAAAATTTATCAGTGTCCCAATCATTTTGCAGGGATTGGTTTAGCACTACAATGAACAGGTAGCATTAACAGGCTTGCACTTGATTGAAGTAAGTGATGCTAAATTTAGTTACCAACAATTTTCCAGTTACATATCATATTTTCTAAGAAAAGCAATATATGTCAGTTTTCAGAGAAGACAAAAATGAAAATGCAATGAAATGAAAGGCAAAGCATGAAGCACCCCTTCAGATCATGTCTGGTCTCATCTTTTACTTGATATCAAAAGTTTGGGCTGGGACTGGTAAGATATAATCAAGTTTCAACTCAAGAGAGCAGGTGGGAAGACTCAACATCCTGAGGGCATTGCTACAGAGGATTAGATATCAGTGCAGTTGGGGCATGATGAAGGTCTTAATCCTAGGAAGCTGGAATACAGGAGTGTGTGAGGGTGGGAGTAAGCATATTACCCAAGGAGTTATCCTGGGTGAGGAAGGTATGTATGGACATTTGATAAAAGTAATTATAATTGCTCTGATAACTATAATTGTAAATTTAATAATCATATATATATATATATATATATATATATATATATATATGCCATTATCTTGGTTACTTTTTACTCATTGCTGGCACAAAATATCTGACAAACAAGACTAAGGAAGGAAAGGCTTATTTAGCTCAAAGTTCATGGAGCTTTCCATCCATATTTGGCTGGTTCCAAAGCAGAGTTGCACATGACACAGGGCAACAGTTCATTGCAGCAGAAAACAGCATAAAGCAGAGAGGAGCAGCAGAGGCGCTTCTAGCAAGCTTCCCTCCTTTCATTGTGAGTAGGATACCCTGTGGGGGCTGTGGAACCCACAAAATATCAATGCTCTCCTCCTGCTCAGGTTGAGGAGGTTTACAATGTACGAACCCTGACTCCCTGCTGACTCACTTAATTAAACTGGTAGACTTCTCACAGTGTATCAACCAGTACAATCATATACTAATAATCATTGGAAACTGTGGTGAATGTTTACATTTAAAAAAATTATTACAAAGGGACGGAGGAGATGGCTCAGGAGAATAAGTGCATCCCTGGCAAGGGCAAGGGCCTGAGTTCAATCCCCGGTTCCACAGGGTGGAGAGGGTAGTGTTATACCACAATGCATTACCATTGTTTTCAAAATACTCCACCTCCCTTTAAACACCCTATCTCAGGGGCCATGGAGAAGTTCAGTAGAATAAGTGCTTGCCTGGTAAGTGCCAGGTCCTGAATTCAATCCTTGGTACTGCATAAAAATAAAAATAAATAAAAAATAAAATAAACACCCCATCTCATTGTTTTTGCCACTTTCCAAAGCAGTTCTAGAAATCCCCTTTCATGAATGTCTTTATGATGGGTGATTAAAATTACAGTGAATGATGGTATAAGTCCCTGCCAGAGCAAAGACAGACTGGTGAAAAGATCATGGCGTGCCTTTACTTACTTTACCTACCAGACCTCCTGTGACTTCTGATTCTTTCTAGAAATGAAAATGGCCACTGGTTCAGGACCCTGAGGCAGCCAGGACAACACAATTAGAGAACTATGGAAGACGCTTTCCAGAACTAGTTCATAAAATGATAAAGGTAACAGGATTAGAGAGAGAGAGAGAGAGAGAGAGTGTGTGTGTGATTTTGATGGGATCAGTAGCAATGCATTTCTTGCTGTAATTTTTTTCACTTTGAACATTCATTATATATTAAAACACATTTCATATGATACACTGTACCCTGTCTTACAATAGAGACCATAAAGCTCAAGTTTGAAGTTATACATACATACATACATATATATGAGAGACAGAGAGAGAATATAAGCAATGTGCATGCAGTGACAAATAGTAAATGATCTTGAAGGTATGTAGAACATAAAGAAGCTGGACTATGGCCAGAGAGATAGCTCAGTCTCATAAGTGCCTGCTCACAAGCACAAGGTCCCAAGTTTGAAACCCAGTACTAAAACAAAACAAACAAACAAACAAAAAACAATAGTTTAGCAGATTAAGCACCTGCAAGCAGGTGCAGGGGACAGGGATTTGATCTTGCTGTGCTGGCCCCGCCCCTGGGGCATATTGAGACTCGGCGTGTTGGTGGGAGCTTATAATCCCAGCTCTTGGGAGGCTGTAAATGGGCAGATCACTATGAGTCTGATGTACTAGTGAGACCCTGAACACCCTGTACACCCTTCCGTAAAATACAAAAAAAAAAAAAAAAAAAAAAAAAATCTTAACCAAACAAAAATAAAGAAGCTCACTCACTCACAGTGTCTGAGTCACAGTGAAGATACACATTTAATTCTTCATCAAGACTGAGGTTCGATGTAAATAAAGTAAAAACATAACCAATTAATTGATATTATAGTTTGTGTCTAGTTAGTTATCCCCCAAAGCCACACAGAAGTCACGGGGCAGAATTCTAGGGTTTGTGATTAACTCATGCTCCACTGGGATTACGGGTGTGAGTGCTGCATCCAGCCTGGGGCTATAGCCTGAATGCAATATAAGGAGGAGACAGACTTGCCCTAGGCAATCACTGTAGCTAGTCTTCCAGCCCTTTTGCTCTAGCCATTTCAGTTTTCTGCCACCATGAACTGCTCCCTTCTGCCATGTGCCAGTCTGCATATGGGCTGAAACCTCCACTATGAGTTAAATAAATATTTCCTTCCCTAATTTTGTGCGACAGGTACTTTGTCCCGGCAATGAGAGAAAAGTCACCAAAACAGATACTATGCAAATAACTATCATTCTCCCTTCTCATATCCCACTTCCTTAATTGGGTGGCCAACAGTTTGCCAAACTTGATTCTATTCTTTCCATGCTTTCAGAGTCCTTCAGATTGCTTTAACATTTTGCCACCAAAAGAACTCTAAAGAATGAAGTAAAAAAAATCACAAGTTCTCACCAAAAGTCAAAACTTTGACTTGAAACTAAAACCCAAAATTTCAGCATTACTTAACTTTCCCATCACCATGAATTTGGAAATATTTTGAGATTTCAGAGCCTCACCATCATATTGCTCCTTCAAGTTGCACAACGAAACAAGAAACATAACTTTTCCCTGAGTAATTGGTGCCCCATTTCTGTTGGGACTTCCTAATTCCTTATAAATATTTTTAAGTTATCATTCCTCACTTTTCTGCCTGCACACTCCTCTAGGGCCGCTCATCTGTATTTCCTCCATGGTCTACAAATTATTTCCATCTTGGCTCCACAAATACTTCTCAAGAGGATCAGTAGTCGTGAACAGATAAGCTCATGTTA
Organism: Ctenomys sociabilis; assembly: GCA_004027165.1. Classification (NCBI taxonomy): domain Eukaryota; kingdom Metazoa; phylum Chordata; class Mammalia; order Rodentia; family Ctenomyidae; genus Ctenomys; species Ctenomys sociabilis. The sequence goes on from PVKA01002999.1 coordinate 83,082, forward strand.
AAATCCTAGCAGTCAATGCATCTATATTGTCACTACAATTTTATTACTTTACTTTTAATTATCTAGTGATTCTATTACCTCTTTCTCAATATTTCCCCATTAGGAAATATTATCAATAGAAAGAGAAATATAGAGAATACACCTGCCACTCAAATCACACTAAAAACTTCATATACATAGCTCATGAAATAGATTCAAATATATTTTATTTTCATTTTAGTCAACTAGTATGCTTTTATTTGAATTGTTGCCTTTCCACTGGGGCACAAAATTGATAGTAAAGCAACTTGTCTACTTTTGCATATGTAGAATTATCAGTTTAATAAGCAGTAAAATTCCTATATGTTTTAGGATGCTCAATCCTAGTTGGAAGCCTCATCCACTGATACATATGATATGTAAAGTAAACAACTAGGTAATGTTTTCGAAAGAGGCAAAGAAAGGACGTTTTTAATACATGGCTCATAATCGGTAGGTGAAGTTCCATTTTGGCCCACTAGAGGGAAGCTACCTTCAAACGCAACAAAGAATAAAACCTCTTCTGGTCCTGAGATTCTGGCCACCTCCCTTGTCCAGTCAGGTATTTGCTCAACTTACTAATCAGTACCTTTCATCAAAATTCATAACCTGACAGTATTAAATAAGACGCTGACTTCTAAGAGGTACAACCAGTAGCACAACTACAGCTTGTGTCTCTCTAGAGGCAGAAGGAAATCTATAATTTGCCTTGAGAAAGTGGAAAGAGATCAAGAGGCAAAGACTGCATCAGTCTCAAAGTGCAACCGTACTCCTCCACCATCTGTCACCATCACTGTCACTCCCCAAAGGCCATGTTTAAAACTGAGATGAAAGAGCGCCTAAGAACTTGGAATTAGTAAGAGCTGTGAATCAAATGAAATGTAAAACTCTGGGATATCAGGTAATAATTGCTGGAAAACAGGAAGAAAGGGTCTTCCAATAACCCCCACAGAGAAATGGATTTTAAAACAGATAAATGAGGAGGAAGATGTGAGTAAGCTATTAAAAATAAACCTTTAAGGGTATATTTCATAAAGAGAAGCTACATCTTGAAAGTCGGTTACTTACATACTTAAGTATTGGTTATTAAAATGGATAGCCATGCTTTCAGTAATTATTATGCTGTCATGATTTGAATAGGTAAATTTCTATGATGTGTAATACATTTAATATGTTCAAAGGTATACCAAGCAAAAATCAATCAGCCCCACCACTGCCTCAGCATGTCATGGACTGACCACATTATCTTTGGGGGATCTTAAGTCTCCCTGCCACTTGGGGGCAGGATGAACAGTGACAGGAATAGATAAGCAACATTCTCAATATATTTTCTAAGTGCTTTTTAAAATATGAATGGGTGAATGAGAGCTGCTTCCATTTAAATCTCCCATGCATATTTGGAGAATGTAGACATTATGACATACCCCGAGCATGATTTAAATAATTTCATACTGAAAGTTTACATGAAAGAAAAACCATGTTCAATATTGTTATTCATCCCCAGCACTCTTGGCCTCAGGCACTACTGATAATGGAAAGATAGAGTAAATAGTCTTTTCTGCTTTCTTCCTCTTTATACAAGTTTTAATAAAAGCTCTTTCATAGGAGAAAGTTGTCGCATAAACTTTCCAGTCATTGGACCTCAAATGGAGAAGTACCAGTGACCAACAAAGGCCTAGACTACTCAGATATTCAGTACTTGTTCCATAAGTCAGCATAGGCAATTAGGTTATTAGTTTGCAAAAACTCTACACAGTTCCAATCACAGTGTAGCTGATCAATAACTGAAAACTGTATAATAAAAATCCTTAATTACAAGTACCATAAAAGTATCAAATAAGAATATAAAATGCTAGTTATTTTATCTATCTACAATTACAATAATCCCCACATTAAACATATCAGAATCCTGTGAGTTGATTATTTGCTTTCGTAAATTCAAACAATGGACTTCTGAATTGCTGCTACAGGAGCAAACTGCTCATAATGCACTTGGCCGCAGCCAACACTGTCAACTGCATATTAAGATTAGGAATAAAAAAAATAGTATTTTCTAAGTATTATAATATGGCATAACAAGCACAGGCTAATCAGAATAATTAATGTGATCATGTCTCCAGAAGATGAATTTGCCAGATTTAAATGGAAAAAATACCAAGTTGAGGGAAAACAAATAACAAACAATGTCATCCAACAACAGTACCTGAAAGGCATTGAAGCAATTCTAATGACCTTTATGTAGTACAGTGGCCTTGCTTTGATACTGACTTATAAAATATGTGAATCATCTTTAGTTTCTCCATTGTAAAATATAGCAAAGATCCCTGGCTTGTTGCTGTGGGACTTACAACTTAAAGGGTACTTCCTGCATTAAGGGGCTGTGTTTCATGTGTATGTTTCATATGTTTCCTAATGGAGTGCTTGGCTGTATGAAGCAGGTGCAGTCCTCCTTTTATAGATAAGAAAGCTGAGATTTAAGAATGCTAAGTACTTTATGCAAGTGTTGGGGTCCTCAGTCGAAGGTAATTCAGCTCTACTTCTGAATGAATGGTTTTAATTTCTAGCCTCTAACTGTAACTTTGGTTTGCTGGTACAATAGCAAATACAAATAAAATGCTTTCAATACTGGAAAGGTAGACCTCTGTGACAGATGGTTTTATGAAGTATCTCTATTCTTCTATTTTTTTATGACCAGAACTCTAGATTTGGGAAAACAAATAATATGATCAGCGGCAGAACTATGTCACACATGCTTCCCTTCACTGTGACAGGCTTGTGACAAAACATTGGACAAAGTTGTAAGCAAGGAACACTGGCTTATTGTAAAATATGTCAGACTCATCAGGCACTACATTCTTCGCTTTTGTCATTTGTAAGATTCTATAAACAAGATGCTGCACATGTCTTCTGGCAAACTATGCAAGCAATTATGAGAGAAAGCTCAGAAAATTGGTGAACACCTCACACGCGAAAGTCCATAAATTGGATATAGCATTAATTTTTGGAAGTCTTTTACTAGAAGTTGGATAAAGTCTCTAAGACGTAGCAGCCAAGTTTTTAAGAATTTAAGAGAAGGGATTGGAAGATATAAACTGAATGTCATTTCTAGCTCTTGAATTTATATTTTATTTGGTTACACATCTCAAAGATAAGGAGAGAAGAACAGATTAAGCTCATAGGCTTTTACTGTCTGGTCCAACACTGTAAAACTTGATTAAGTGAAGCCCAGACTTGTTGGAATTCATCACAAAACACCATTCACCATCAGACCTTGTAGCTCAAAATACATGAGCTGCTCCTGGATGAGATAAAATCAATGGAGTCGGAATAATGAAATTTAATTTCCATTTAAAATTGTGTGCTTGTTTCTATGCAGCACACTTAGAATGCCTCTATTTATGTAGTTATGCTACATCTGTCCTGCAAATAGACCTTTGTGCAGCCCTGAGTGCCTTTTATTGCTTTAAGGAAAGTCAATTTTGTTTCCTCCATTGGACGAACATGGAAACACACTTCAGAGGCTGTGGGCAAACTTCAGTACCCCTGTAACGTGGTCCAATACCGTCCCTCCCCACTATATTGTTTGGTACTGTTGTTTTATTCAGAATATTCATGAACCCAGAAAATAAAGATCTGGATAAAATTTTTGAATTGATTCATTTTCAAATTGTTGTGAAAGAGAAATTATGATGCTAAAATTATCCAGGAGAGAAAGTGCAAACAGATTTATTTTTAAGGAGACAAACCCTAACCACAATCCCTTCAGTGTTGTTGTGTGACAGCCTTGCTTTCCACAAATTGAATAAACAACAGAGAGAGCTCATTTTCTGCTTGTCCTCCCATGCTAAGTGACTTGATATACAATACCGTGCATGTAATTTTGTAGAAATCTAAGAAATAGTGATATATTTCTTAACAATTCCCTGTCAAGCTTGTGAGGTTTGGATTCTATGATTTACAGCCCATTCTCTCTAATACTTGTAAAGTAGCATGCAGAATACAGAAACTCTAAGTCACAGGGCACTGTCAGAAAATCTCTCAACTCCTGGATGGCAGAATTTCATGCGTAAATCACAATGCTGTTGAATCAATGTCATAATTAATAGGCTTAGTTACTAAGGACATTCACTAGCATTTCTTTTGGCTTCAGACAAAACAACTAAAAAGCACACACACACACACACACACACACACACACATATATATATATATATATATATATATATATATATATATATATATATATATATATATGAACATACAGAAGAGAAGTCTGACAGAAGAGAAAGGGTCCATGTTAAATGAAGTTTTGTAAAAGGTCAGCACATAAAATACGGAATCAAGTCAGCATGTAGACCTAACAGGTTGGGAGCAACAGAATCTACAGTCAGGTCAGAGGTTCTTAGTTAGTGTCTGCATAATCATGGCCCCTAGCTGCTGAATGCGTGTCATGCGCTCTTCTCCTAATGGCATTACTCTATTTATTGTATTCTGACTGTTTTGGAGCTTCTGTTGGCCAAGTGACTCGTCACAGGCTATGAATTATGAAAGAATATGGAGCTCATTAGGAGGAACTGAAGGTTTTATGCTCATTCAAATGCCCAGGAACTCTCTGTCACCAGTGCCACTGGCACAGGTATCAATATTCTTTTGCCTAAGACCCTAAAATGAAAGCATTTGTTATGCGAAAGTTTAACTGTAATAGGGATGTTATCCAACAAGTGCTCAAATTCCATTATTTTAAAACCACTGAAATTGTGAAACTATTCTCTCACCATCCCGAGAGATATAATAAAAATCAGTTCTTAAAGTAAAGTATAGACACTTGGGCTTTATCTTGCTCCTTTAATCTTTATCTGATGGATGGTGAGGTAGAATACACCACTCTCATAGAAAAGACTTCTCTGCGAAACAGCTGCTAGGTTTCAATTAATATTTTTTTTAAAGTTAAGATAGGCTGTGTACTATCCCCTGTAAAATTAGGCATGACTTTAAAAATCCATCAGTCAAAGTGGATAAAGGTTGAAGATTTGCAGACCTGATGATAATGACCATTTTTGAATTTTAAAACGATATAGGCTGATTAATTTCCTTGAATGACTGATATATTTATTTCTGAAGTGCAGCTGCCTATTTTCCTACCATGATAGAAGAAAGATTTGTTCTTTACTGGAGAGAGATAGCTTCACTCACTTACAATACAACCTCCATGGACTTCCCACTTAAGGCAGCAAAAGGATAGGCTAAGGAAACATGCATTAGAATCTTAAGCTTACAAGAGAAATTCATCATATTCTTTATGGGCTGGGAAAACAAAGGATGAATTATCTGACTTATCTAAGTCACCTTCACTCAGAAATTTTAAAAGAGATAAGTTTCTCCTTTACTACATAAGATATTACCACTCCCATACTGGTAAATGTGTGAATTGAAATGTAAGACAAAAAACAACTCATTCACTTTCTCCTGTGACATAGCCTGAAACAGGAATGTGAGTGTTTTCTTTTTCTTTTTCCTGCCAAACTACCTACAAATCTGGAGTGGACTGATAAAATGAATGCAGATCACCAGGTAGGGTTATCATGACAAATAAATAACAGCACAACCCAAAATGCAATTAAAATAATGAAATTAAAATCCCCTGATTAGTTGTGTTAAGAATCGCCCACACACATAAAAGCAAAATAGGGGGTGGGGAGATAGGTCAGTGGAATAAGTGCTTGCCTCACAAGCGCAAGGTCCTGAGTTCGATTTCTGGTACCAAAAAAATAAAATAAATAAATAAATGCAACATCAAACAAACAAAACATTTCTGTACTTTTGACTCATGAAACAACCTAAAACATCTGAAATTTAATTCAGCAAACTAAGAAAAATTTTTGAGAGATGAGACTGAGGGAATGAAAGACCTATTTATAGAAAATGGTTGGATAGGAAAGGATATTTGTTCCAGAACATCCTACTAACACAACAAAACCCAAAATTTGTTTTATTCAAGTAAATTCATTTGATTGTCATTTCTTGTAGGTAATAATGATGAGCAAAGTTGTTATAAGACAACTTTTATTAAACAGGAGCTTCCTTTCATTCTCAATCATTATTTCAGTGTCTTCAAAATACTTAAAGCAGTTGTATTCTCACCAACATCAGTGCTAATCTTAACTTGAGGTCTTGTATGAGTTAAGTACCTAACAATGTAGGCCAATGAACTACACACACATATATTTTTTTCTTTTGGGTTCATTTTATTTTTAAATTAATTAAGAGCATTTACACAATGTAAACATACATAATGATCACATTCATCTTAGGGATTTTTGCTTATATATAGTACACCTGAATTTTTATTTTTTCCCCAATCTCACCCTCCCTTCAAACCCTCTTCCCTGCCTTTTTTAACAAAAGCTTTGGCTCCAATTTATTAAAAAAAAAAATAACCTTCTTATTTATTTATTTGGTACAGGATCTTGCTATGCAGTTTGGACTAGTAGTGATCCTCCAGTCTCTGCCTCCCCAGCACTGGGATCACAAGTGTGTGCCACAACATCCAGTTTTGGTGGCCAGCACAGCACTCCTGGGATTCTGGGACTCGCACGGCATAGTGACACCAGGGACAGAACCCAGGTCCTTGCTCCTGGAAGGAAGGCACTTAGCCTGCCAAGCCATCTCCCCAGCCCTGCTTTGGTCCCCTTTCATCAGGTGGTGGTGCTGCTGTTTTCCTTTTCTTCCTGTTCCTTCTTCCATCTCCCCCCTATATAATAACTGTCGTACATTTTGGCCATCACGTACACTGTCAGTCCCTCACAGCAGATCATCTGATACTCACACATACTTATGTCTCATTCCCCTCACTTAACAGGGTGACTCCAAGGTACATCCATAGAAATGCTTGAGTCTATGCTGCATTAAGGCTGAGCAGCATCCTATTGTATGTATTTAAAAAATATATATCCATTCATCCTTCGATGGGCATTTGAGATGTTTCTAAGATTTAGCTATCTTAAACTGCGCTAAAATAAACATGGGTGTGCATATATAACTGTGGTATGATGCATTTTAATTCTAAAATGGCACATATATTCAAAATGGACTATATCTTGCAAAAATCAGCTCAGCAAAACTAAGGCATATTGGAGAAATGTAACAAATCATGTCAAAGACAAACTTGTTCAAGAATAGTGACAACAATGGGCCCTTCTACTATGCAATACAGTGTTGAACCTGTTCATTTTGCATAGTTGTATGGTATTTGTAAAAACAGGAATCAAAGTTGCCTAGAATAATTCTACCAATTATAAACCAGCAAACTGATAAGGAAAAAAATTATAAATATATATATATAGGGGTGTATCTACTATAAACTATATCAACTTTTCATGCATCTTAGATTTTTGTTTTGATTAAGTAAAGGAAATGAATAACAAAGTGAAGCTAAATTTGCCCCCAAAATTCATAATAAAATGTATAGTGGATTACTCCTGTTACATTTTGGCTTGCTCATCAGAAGACATTGGGTTATGCATGAATACTCACCTTACTTTAGCCTCCTCACTCTTGAGGGAGGGCTGTGTGAGACCCTACTCCATTACAGACCTTTTTATTTTTCTTCCTATTAAAAACTCATGTGCATGTCCATATTGAATTCTACACTTAAATAACAGAGTACTACACTGGTAAATGTTGGTCACATAATATAAAGTTTTTAAAAATTGTTTTTCATCCATCAATGTATTCATTGAATATTCTAGGGAACACCGTTTTAGGTCTGTTTGAAATCTCTACATGTTTTTACAATGTTGTATTTTGAGATATCTCAATTGCAAGGAAATGCTCAATTATTCTGAAAGACCTAATCACTCTGTGAAAATTAATATTTTTCATTTACTGCAGAAACACATTTGAGCTAATAGCAAGATTAATAGATTCAAGGTAAGTCTGTTCTTTTTATACTCTCTCAGTTTTGGAAATTTTATATTTAAAACAGAGCCATAATCTTTTCCTCTTTTGTACATCAGTTAATATACAAAACTAGACTTAGTTTCTCCTGAAAAAGGTCCTAAAAACCATCTTTCTAGTAGGTTTTGTCAACTGGTGCTAATAATCACCATAATTAGGTACAGAATTCACAGTAATCCAAAGCAGTTTTTAGAGATTATAAGGCTATGAATACAGAACTCAGTTTTATTAACATTAGATCAGAGTTTACAAAAAGACAAATAATTTACTAAAAAGGAGTTCTAGATTTGATTTTATGTGGGCACAAATTTTGGTACAAGATCTTCTGAAACAAATTTGAAATATAAGAACATTTCCCTTTTCAACCACTAGACTCCCAAGAGCGGCTATCTTTCTCTAAGTGAAGAATGTTCAGGCGCTATCTTTACGGCAGCTAGGAGAGGAACGTGACATCTCCATGCTTCATTACCTGAAGAAAGAGCTCTTGTGCAACTACTGCTCTTTCTCTCCTCATTTTCATCTACTCAGAATCATCAGGAGCAAGATTTTGTGTTAAAAAATGAAGGAAATTACTTTTGCTAAGGCTTAATCTTGTTATTCTTAACTATAACTATTTTAAAAAGCAGTCATCTTCTTATGAGCCCTTTAACAAAAGTGCAGTCAAAAATTTACAGGCAAATATGTTTCTTCCTAAAATAAATGTTTGATTCTTTCCAGATTGTCCAGTGAGGTTTTGGTTGGATCAAGATTTCTGGAGATGAGAAAGATTATATTTTTGTCTCTTACCAGACTGGAAAGTTAATTCAGAAATAAGTTTCTTTTAGGAATAAAATTGCCCAACAGCAAAATTTAGCAACAATAGTTTTATTTGTGTAATCCAGAAATCCTATTTATAAGCTTTCCTTCCTATCCACAGATTGTAGATAATCCCTCTGTAACATGATGACATTCTATTGATGATCACACTGAGGGACTTACGGATCCCTCTCCCTCTAGGCTGAAACAGTAGAATCTAACAAAGAAATGACTGAAAATGAAATGTATCCCCCTCCTTTATTTATAACTAGCCTCACATTCTGCACTTTTTGTGTTTGTTAAACTGCTTTGAAGACTGTTGATTACATACAAGAATCAGATTAACATATTATGAACATATAAATGTTCACATTAATAACACCAACATTCACTAGAACATATACGAACATTTAAAAACAGGCATTTTTTTTCTTTTTAATATTCTAAGCTCACTTTCTCAATTTTAGTCATAAAAAATATAAATAATTTATGGCCTATCCCAGCCTCAAAATGTGTGTGCCTGTTGCTCACATTAGTAGTCAGAATGACCATCTTGTGTTTAGGCTCTTTGTTATTATGGGAAAAAAATACAAGACCAAGAGTCTAAAGACTTTAGATCAAACCTCAAACAAGCCATTTTTACGTGAAACCATATGCTTGGATAGTTCAACCTCTCTAGGTGTAATCTTAGCTAAAGAAAAATGCAGTGTCCCAAATCTCACAAAGTTTGAATAGGAATGAGTGACATAATGTTTTTGTTGTTTTTTTCAAAAATTGGATTCATTTCAATCAACAAAAATTACACCATTTCCCTGTCTAAACCAGTTTGTTGAAGTTGAGGTGATCATCTCTATAATAAGTCATAGTTGAAACATCATAAAGATGGTCAAAAATGATACCACAGTTCATTCTCCAAATCCACAGTTTCTGTAACCACAAATGCTACCAACCATGGATGAAAAAGATTTGGAGAAAAAACTTACAGAGTTAGAGCATCTTAAATTTGACTTGTTCTGATGCCCACCCTAAGTCCTTGTGAATGAAATGATGTTCATGCATGATAATAAATATTTTTTTAACATTTTTGAGTTATTTTAAAGTACATGGGACAATGTGATAGGTTATAGGATGATGCTATGTCATTTTCTAAGAAACTTGGTCATCTGTGTACATGGCTATCAACAGAATCCTGCAGCCAATCATTCAAAGATACTGAGGGAGGACCACATTTAACTTCTTCAAGAGATATTGTTGTATCTATATTTTTAGACTTTTTATCTAGGTGCTCACAGGTGGCACCTTCGGGAACTGACAGATCACAGGTGACACTAGCCAGCGAGGGAATCTGTAGCTGACTGTCATGTTGGAAGGCAACACCTGGTCAGAGGAGACAGGTAACTTTGGGCGTGGCCTGAAGGGCATGTATCCACTCCCTACTCCAGGACACTCTCTCCTTCCTGCTACCTGCCACAAGACATTGCTCTTTCATAATGCCCCTGTGACCTGTTTGCCCTACTTGGAGGCAGCTACTCTGGACTACATCCTCTATGAACTGTGAACCAAAATAAACTTCTCCTCTTTTAATAAATTTCTGAGTATTTTGCCCCAGCAACAAGATGGTAACAAGGATGGATATTTAGTATTAATATCCTGGCTCCTCTTCACTTCCTAAGTCTTCTTCAGTTCAATCAACTTGTATTTTCCCAGTATCACTAGAATAGCTTTAGACCGGTAGACCAGGAAAGCTTGTTCTTTTCACCCAGGTTACTGTTTCTGTCTTCTCCTAACATTTTGTATCCTGAGGCTTATTTTTTATTACATTTTTATTCAAAAATCACTAGAAGACTAATAATGGCACTAAGAAACAGTCTCAAGAAGGATTGAGACTTTTATTATGATGTGTTCCTACATATCTGTAATATGAAAAGAATGGTTACAACATTTTCCAACATTTCTACATTAATATTTAACTTTTTAAATATATACATTTGGATACCTGAAATTTAGCTTTAAACCTCAAGTATTCTCCTTTCATCAAGTTAAAAGCATACCCACTAACTCAGAATTTAAATTTAATTCTGAATTGTCATAATAGAAATTTCACATTGCTTAGATTTGACAAATGTATTTCCCACTATTTTTTTTTCAGCTTTTAAGTGTTAAAAATGAATTCAGGGCTTGATGAAAAGGGCAGAGTGAGCTAGAATTTGCAGCAAAGTATTTAGAGAACATTTTTCTGGATTCATTGAGAGAAACATTTAGTGCTCATACTATATGATCAAGTTTGAATTCCTGTACTTGGTAATCTAGGACACTACTTTGAAGATAACAATATGCAATATAATAAATGTTGTTAATTTCCTGTCATCTTGTTTTTAAATTCTATATCATTTTTATTTTTGTTTTTATTTTTTGTCTCTTAAAAAAAAAAAGAAAACATGTCCATAAAGTTGGCTGGATTATCTAGTTCAATGTGGTCCACCCACATCAAATTCATTCACTTGGCCCCTATATGCTTTCGAGCTTGCAAGACCTTATCCAAGATAATATGATCCCTTTTGAAATAGTTTGGTTAAGTGCTAGAGAATATTTCTGACCTATAGTTTTCTAATGTTAAGGAGTGATACTAATTTAGGTCATATGCTTACAATATAATAATTAACTGTACTTGGACACAATGAAATAGCCCACATTGCATCTCATTGTCTTTATCAGGGTCTCACTACTAGATCAGACTCATAGTGATCTGCCTGTTTATAGCCTCCCAAGAGTTAGGATTACAGGTGCATGTGACCATGCCCAGTCTCTATCATACTATTAAAACATGAATATTCAATCAGTAAGCTGGAGCAAGATTGCAGGAGTAACTTGATTTTTCAACATAAGTTTTATTTATTATCTACACTAAAGATTCTTGTTTTCCAGGTGGCTCTAGGTAACAATTTTTTTTCTGTTGCTCTTGTTCTTGTTTTTTATATTTTAAGGTGATTACGTATCCACTTTCACAAAGGAAAGCAAAAATAATAAATCACTGAATATTTTTCAAAGAAAAGTAGAATGAAAAGTGATACTTTATATTGCCAATTGAATAGATCATGCCACTCACAAGTAATGCTTTGGTTTCTGATAGAAACAAGGCGAGTTCGTGAGTTTCAAACTCATTTAGTTTGTGAGTTTCAAAGTAAGACTTTGAAAACAAAATGTGTCAATTTGGCAAATCAAAGATTCTAGCATTGCATATTTATCTGAATTTCATAGTAAATTGTTAATATCAATTATGGCTTTTGGTTACTATAAATCAATAGAAGAATGATGGTTCTTGCCGTGTATAGATTGGCATCAAGGTTTGCATTGGAAGAATATATATTTATCCTTTTAAAAGAATTATTTACAGGCAAATTTTACGTTGACATTCAAAAGATAGCTCACTGTCTATCATTGATCTTACCTCTTAACAATGTATCACACAGAACACTTATTGATCAGTTGATGCTGGAAATTGCATCCAGGCCTTCGACAACTGCTCTACACCTGGGCTGCACGCTGTGCTGCCTCACATGGCATTTGTATGTTGCTTATGACAGAAGTTCTTTTAATATAGAAGGACTCAGACATTATAACTGAGTTCATATGAATGTATTACATTGCTTTGCCCAAATAATCTAATGCCTTAAAAATGGAATGCATGAAACTATTTTATGGTGCTAATGCTATATTTACATAGGCATAATAGTTAAGTAAAGAAACTTTATAAGAGATTGTAAAAGGTAGCTATTTTTTATTTGTTGTTTTCTTACTTAGTTAAAATCAAAATCCTGACCTTGTGCTTACCAGTTGTGCTTCTGAGCCAAATCCCTGGGATGAAAGGTAGTTTTTAATCAATTTGTTAAAGTAACGATTTAACATTTTTGAACTTTTTATAAATCAAATATGTAAAAAGATCACTGGTTACCGAATTATGAACATATTATGGTAGTAGGTTTGCTCTTTGAGCAATTTTCAAAACTAAAATATAAAAGGTCATTTGTATTCTGTCAGTAGTGATTATTTTTTATTATTACATAAAATAAAGGAAAAGAGGACATCCTAGCTTTTCCTGAATATGAAATATTCTATATCTGTGAATCTATTTTTACTATTATGATACCAAAGAAATTACTAGAAATAAGTATATGCAGCATCAAATCTTTAAGCAAAAATGCCGCTATCCATACCAACACAGCACACTGCCCCCATGCACATGCTCACATGCTCGCTCACACAAATGTCATCAAGCTCACTTTGCACTCCCACTAGAGGAATCATCATTTTTACTTTCAAGGACCTTGACTATTTTTCACAATTCAAAAATACTACACCAATTATGAAGCCAGGTTCATGTTTTGTCTTGTTTTGCTTTTTGTTACTCACATGCTCAGAAAATGCTAAACTAGTTGCTGATCTTAGAACAAAGCTGGCATCTTTTAGGCTGAGAAGGCGTTCTTCCATAAGTTCTAATTTAATTTTGACAATTTGGCTCAAGAGAGCATGAGTGAAATCACAGATTTTAATTTAATGTTTGAGAGTGGAAGATAAAGGGAGAAGCAGACAATATCTCAGCACCAGAGATTGCATCCATCCATCCTTTTTACGTCCCACCTGAGAACACCATCCCCAAATGTGTCAGGTTGCAGTGCTGATGTATTGCCGTGCGGGTACATTCTGGGACTCGGCTACCGAGGCAACCTTCACTTTTATAGTCTCACACTCAGAAAAAGCAATCAGGGTGATTTGCTGGGAAATCAAGTGTGGGATGGGACCAAAAGGGCAACAAAAAGGCCTCGGCTCATCTTCTTTTCATGAATGCAATGTAAAGTTTAAAAACTCCACATTAACAAGGTGATGTTTATTAGATGCTTTAATGGCTACATTTGAAGGGTGGAGAATGTGGCAAAACTAGAGTCCAAAATCTCATTGCTATAAGTCTTCTTTTTTTTAATGAGTAACTGTTCATGTGCTACTGTGCTTAAATCTGCTCATTACTGAAGTCAACCACTGGGCTCATGACTGAACAAATAAATACTACAAAAGGGGTTAGAGAACTAGAAAGGTTGCTTTTTTAAAAAAATTACAATAATTCCTCAAAAATTAATAATGAAGAATGGATAACTGCATCTAATTATTTTAGGGTAGAGCAATACAGACTTACAAAGGCTTGTACAAAATCTCCAGCTCACCTAGTATCCGCTCCCTAACTGATGCATTCCAAACCAATTGACTGTTCCTAAAGATCAACATTCAAAACCCATACATTGCAGTACCAGACTATGATTTTGCCAAAAAAGAGCAAGATTTCTAATACTAATACATTGAAGATAGCGCTTCAGATTTAAGGTCCATAAAACACTTATTAAAGCTAAAAGCAGCTTATTGAGTAGTACGGGACTTTGTGAGATGCAGTATGAGCAGTGGAATGAAATACAAATTTCAGTGATGGAAAAGCCTCCTCCTCTCTCTTGATAGTATAATAACCTTTTAAATCATGTTTGACATTTGTAAGTTGAGTGAGCTGGTAGCCCCATAAAGTCTATGTGGAAAGCGTTTTCTGGAGCAGCAATCTCATTGCTGTGTCTAACGGCTCTCACTTCATGTCACCCAGGAGGGCCCAAGAGACTTATTTGACACTGCCTTTCTTGAGCCACTGGTTGCTAATGTTCCTTATTATGAGGAAAGCAGAAATATGCCTTCGGGCAATGGCCACTCTGCTAGAGGGACAACCACCAGCCAACCTTCTGCTCAGCTTTTTTGTTTTAAACTATTAAATATGCACGTGCATTATACAAAGGGTGTGCTTTGTGTTTCAAAAAAAAAAAAAACAAACAATATGACAGGGATATTTACTCTGCTCCAATTGCTAATCTGACAAGCTCCATCTGGTAAGCAGACCCTTTATCTTCCCATCACTAAATCTCCAAAGGAAAGTGGACACTAGTGGCATATGTGTATGGCCAGGCCTTATGCTTAATGAGGTAGAATATTTATTATAGGTGGAAACTTTTAGAACACCTAGGAGACATGACACTTAATGCCTAGAAAGACCATATTCCAATAAACAGAGTGACACTGGTTCATTTTCTGCTACCCTCACTTCATTTGTAACTTCAACTTCTTCCAGGTTGAAACTTAAGTTTTAAATATTTAATGATCTTACATTACCACATTCAGTTTCTCCAGAGAAACTTCTGCAGATCTCCAGAAGTTGTGTGTAATCACACACACACACACACACACACATATACACATTCACATATATGTGTATATGTGTGCGTATATAAATACTTTATAAAGCCTGAATATATTCAAGGTACACAATGTGATTATTTATGTAGTGTAGTAAAATGATTATTAAACAATTAATCAACACAACAATCACTACCCATACAGTACAAAATATGAACAAAGGGTACAACCTTTCTGTTATAAGAAATCCTTATGAATTACCTCATTTTTCCCCTATTCAAATATATATGTACACATACATAATGAGAAGAAATATTCACTATTTCTTAAGTTCACATAATAAGTGCTTTTTAGTGTGAGTTGCATGAATGAATGCATACTATCTCAGTTGTGTAAAAGCCAAATATTTACATTCCTCATATGAGTATGAATGCCAAAACTTTATAATCTCAAAATCAAATGCATAGTTTATTTTTCTCTTAAATGAATTATCAAAGAACCTCATTTATCTTCCGTCCTCTCATTCTTTCAACAATTAATGAGTCATTCTGTGCTTCAAATCACCAAATGATATCTATAGTCAAATACAAAGTTATGTAGGAATTCAAATTTCTGAGTTAATATAGTATTCTGTATATAGTGTTCCATAACATTACAGAAAGAACATGGGAATGGAGGTGACCATCCATGTACATGTCCAGAAGCAAATTAGAAATTTTAGGGAAATGCCAAGGTTTGTGTTTATATTTGATAGCACACTAACACTTGTGAATTTTAGAAGAGCAGAGATTATAATTAAGAGTGTTTTGTACATTTTAAATTTTTAAAATGTCACAGTGTTTTTCTACCAAAAGCTGATGAAAAAAATTTATCAGTAAAGTTAAAACATTCCTTGTTCAATTGGTATTTTATATACAACCTAAAGCCAACTTTATCCTATAAGGATTTAAAAGCATCTATGTCTTTGGTTTAGAAGTGGAAAATAAATGATGAAATTTCCTCAGCCATTTTCTGGGTCACTTTTCCAATAAAAAGGTCACAGACAGCTGCTGTTGTTGCCTTCCAAGTACATATTTCAGTTATATTAATATATTCTTCTTTTTTATCATTTAGAGGATAGTGTATTTTTCCAATAGATCTTTGAAATTACATATCATTCTTAAATCTTTTATAATAACAGACTAAGCTGGAACATGGCAGATGAAAGATATGAAAATCTAGCTTTATCCATAAGACATGGTGCCCGTACTAAAGTATTAAAAAAATAGTTTTGAATGTGCATTATTATACAGAAATGTACTTGGGTACAAGTATTGGCATACTTTTTTATATGCACTAACTAATAGTTAGTGGTAACTGTGGAAAATAAGGGAATTAAGTTCAGTGTTTATGTAGACCTAATGATGTCAAGATTTGGTCAGAATAAACTTGTAGGATGTGCTCACTGTGCAGTCTGTGAAGTAGTTTACATATGTTTGTTTTCTCAAATTTTACAGCAGCCGAATGAGTAGTTGCCATTATTATCCCATATTAGTATGGGCACTGGAAGCCAGGAGAAATCAAGTAACTCGTGGGCATGTGATGAAATTGGACAGCTTAACTACAGATGCATATATTTCACCCCCATGGAGTGTGTCCAGTAACAGAGTTATATTTGAAGGTTGGATTCTAAATGAAGCAGAGAGTATCATTTTACCCACTATAAAGAGAACAAAGACAGCTAGAAAGGAGGACATTTTTCAGTTGAAAGTTTCTGCCAATGATGGTAATGAATGGTATACCAAATGTTTGTGTGAATTTAAATATTCATGATTATTTGATTAATAAGAAACATTACATACTTAATAAATGAATGGACATGAAATATATGAATCTCTGCATATAATATATTATTGTATTATTTTGGAGCAATGCACACACATGCAATTTTGAAAAGTGTGATTAGATTCTATATTCAAATAGTTACAATTTGCCATTAAGTATTGTTGCATGAATAATATTCTGTGATGTATATTATCAGCAGCAGTACAAATACAAGTAATATCAGTCTCCCAATATCTACTAATTATTTTTCTTAAAATAGTAATAATAACACTATTAGGAATTCATACTCTATAGAAGTCTTACAGTAAGCATTTATGAAATTAATTTTAGAAAATGTTTCCATGTATTAGTTACTAACATATAATTGTAATTAAAAGCATATGTTATTCCAGCTTAGTTTTAGAACAAGTCCTCAACTCTCTTATCCAGATTTCAGCCCCTACACTCATCCTATGAAGAAATTCCTGAGCTACTCAGTAGCAAAAAGTGTTGCAATTTTAATTAAACTAAAACTCAGAGAAAGTTGGGAGGGAAAGACTTACAATTAATACTTTAATATCCAAATAAATAATGAAATATAATATATTATAAATTGCTATACTCTTACAGTATTCCTTTTTTTTCAGCTTATTGCTGTATTTTTGTAGTATAGCAGAAGTAAAACTAAAAATTCTGAAGACTGATTTTAAAATATCCTCTTCAAAATTAGAAAAAAGAACAGATGGATTGGGCTGTTACATTCAACCTCCAAACACTGGATTAAATTGAGTTAGAAGAATAAGCATCTTCTTGGGTCCCTGCCGAAATACCTACTGAAACCGAGGGAGGCTGAATCTTAAGCTATTATTGATTATTTGCAATTCTGAGTGGCTGCTGTACAGACTTAATCAACTCTCTAAATAACTTTCTTAGAATATTTTTTGGAATATGTAAGCTGGCATAACAAATGATTAAATTCTAGACAGAATTTATAGTTTGAGTAAGGGCAATAGCAAGAAATCTGACTTCCATACTGAAGAATTTATTTAGTTCTCTGTCAAGCTAATTTTTTGCTCTGAGTCTAAGCTAATCTGTGAAGTTAATTTGTTATAGTGTTTGTATTTGCATGCATGATAAACATACACAATGAACATGTATGACAAGGTTGTGCATTTGGGGTAGAAACAATAAAATATTTCATGAGCTGTAGATACGATGAGCGTTATTGAAATATTTGCATGCCACACTCAGTTTTGACTTTGCTTTATTTTATGTCATCCAGTCTTCGTACCTTTGAACCAACCTGCACCTTGCTTTTCTAAGTCTGTCAAGCACCATACTGTCAGGCCATATGTGCCACGTCTCTTCTCTGCCTTCGTTTGCATCATGATCTTTATTCATATGGTTGTCTCCCTGAGCTCCAACCTCAGCCTAACCTGAGATTTTGCCATCACAATCTAAAATATCCTAAACATTCCACCTCAGTCCTTTCTAAAATACATGAGGCTCCTCTTTCAGTTGCTCTTCCTAAAACATTTGCTAATTCCACATCTTTGCCTCTATTTAATCCTTTCTCTCCTTGCCATATGCATCCTACTTACCATCCAAGACCTGGTTCAAATTCTACTTCTTGAGCTGGAGAGATAGCTTGGTAGCATGAGTGCCTGCCTGGCAAGCACAGGGTCCTGAGTTTGTTCCCCAGTACCCTTACAAAAAATTCTACTTCTTTCAGCAAATTTCTTTGACTTTAGGAATTCTATTTTTCTAAAATATGAAAATACCCTTCATTTTTCTGTTATGTTCTATCATCTAAATGATGTGACACTTTTCCTAATCAGTGTTTCATTATAAATGCTATATGTGACATATCTTCCATACTAACCTTAAATAACTGAAGGGCAGAGTTTACTGTATTATGCATTCTATAGTACCTGTTATGTGTTCTACAATGAAGCCATGTGCAACAGGAGGGACCACTGAAAGAAAACATGGGTAATGAATTTGTAATAGAAAAGGACTTCAACTCATGTCTCCCAAATCCCAATAAAAGTATTCTGTTGACTATTCTGTGGATAACTAAATTGCTGTAAGTCAACCATGACTGCTATTGTACACCTACTTCAAACCTACAGAAACCATTCACAACTGCATTTAGTTTCCTTTCATATTGTCCAGATAGTACAAGATAAGGAGAAAATGAGGGTTTACGAATAGGCAGACTAGATCTCAGATTTAGCTCATAAAAAAATCTTAGTTTGGCAAATCATTTAGACTCAATTTTATCATGTGTAAGAGGAAAGATGTGAACAGATCATTTGGGACTTCCTTTCCAGGCCTGAAATTTAGTGAGGGTGAAAGTCATAATTTGCTAACGCTGACCTTTAGAAAATCATTTTACACGCTTGAGTTCTTAAGAATTATCACGGAATGGCCCTCAGTTGTCCTTGATGCTGTTAGTGTGGCTTTAATGCTTGTCCTAGGCTCTAACTTCAAAACATTGCTTGAATTTTGCTCAATTCATGCTGAGAAGTTGCTCTGAATTTCCTTGAATTCCTCCCTCAAAAGGCTTCTTTTCCTTATCACTGCATCTTTTGGTGGTCCTTCACTACACATTATTTGGTTGGATCTAGACTATGGAACACATGCATGCCTGCCTACGTAGCCTATTAACTGCAGATTCACTCACATGCCCCTCTGGCATGCATCCCACACCTCTCAGTCTTTCTTACCTCTGAACATACAGCCCCTCTGCTCAGAGGCTCTTCTCTTGCAGACACGTTTTTCTCTTTCTTTACTCATGTTCAAGGTCATTTATTTCAAGGTCATTTATTTCTTTTTATATTTTATACAAACTTTCTTGACTGCTTTGTTGGTCAAGAGCATTGTCTTGCTTAAATGTAGTGCCTCTGGGCAATAACGGGTTCTAGCAAAGCAGAAGCCCTGGCAACATGGTGTGGAGCAAGAAACAAAAATATGGGCAAATACACAGAACCCTGTGACAAAAGGACCAGAGTTTGCAGTTGGATCCACAGACAATAGATGAATGACCATCCTAAAGACTTGTTCCTTTAACGACATGAGCTTGGTGGTATGGCTTATGCTGAGCCTGATGTGGTAATAGTTGGGATCTTTGCAGAGGTGGTTGGATCTAGATATAGACACACAGATTGATTAAGGATGCAATGCTAGGATTAAGGGCACTGGAATTTAGGATGTAACTGCTACTTATCTGCCCTAAGTGTGGGTAGCCTGGATGAAGTATTAGGCCCAGGAGGAGACCTGCAGTTGGTTCTTTGCTAACTTTTGCTGTCTTCCCCCTGCCATATACAATTTCTCCTCTGTGATGCTCCCCTCTGCCATCCACCTGGCTTGGAGCCAGTTAATTATGAAGTGAAACTTCTATAAACTATGAGCTGAACTAAGACTTTCCTCCTTTAACTTTGGGTGTATGATATTTTTGTCCCAGCGATAAAACATAAGTAACTGAGACACCTGAAAAGGTCTGTTTTCAGTTTTGCAAAGAGAATGAACTTGAACAAATTCCTCAGAGTATTCATTTTAACTTCTGATTTCTTAAATCTGAAATCTCTAAGCACAAGATCACTGTGTTCAAACTACAGTATATTAATGATTATCACCTCTAGCTAAACATTAGAACCACCTAGATAACCTCAAAGATTAGGCTGAGAATTCACTCCTATTTGACTGATTTGGACATGGGCAATATCCACATTCAAAAATATTAATAGCTGATCATCCCGCAGCTGAAGTCTAAACATTACTGCTTGAAAGTGTGGCTCAGACCTATCTTGGTAACAAGCAGGCCAGAAGCATCAGAGGCTTATCTTTTAACTTTCTATGAATGATCTTCATTGATATGCCAACTCTAATAACTCCAGACTATGCAGGTGAAAAGGAGTTGCATTGGCAACTTGATTTTTTAAAAAATCTGGGTCATTTAAAGGCATTCCTAGGTCAACAACACAGGAAAATATGCAAGCAAAGCAAGGTTGAACTGATTAACGTTTTGAAGGAAACAATAGTACTTATAGTAAGCAGGGCAACTACCATCAGAGTAATTCCCCCTGTACTCAGCAAAAAGCCAAATACTTAGTACAGCTGAAAGGATTTGCTCTCAATGAAACCTCCCCTCTCCCCTTGCATATGCCTCTCCCTTTCTTCTTCATTTCTGCATTCTACTGGAACAACAACTGCCCTTTCATCCTGAAAGTTTTGCCAGGCTTCAGCTTTAACATGAGACCTAGTTTGTTGCCCACACCATGCTGATAAATTGTTCTCTAACACTGCAGAGAGCTAACATGATCTGGGAATATTCTGAAATTCTCACACTCTGCACCACTAATTCTGATTTTCTAGAAATAGAATCCAGACATCAGCAATTCAGAATATAAACCTAACATGCAAAAGAAAACACCATTTCCTTAGTGACTCTGATAAAGAGCAAAGCCTAAGAAGCAAAGCTCGGGCCTCCTAAAATAGCCTCCAATTTTACTTCACATCTCTTCTCAACTTTCTCCTACTGAAAACAACTTTTCAGTTTAAGATCTGGCTAAATGCCCCTAACAACAATCGCACAACATCAAGCCCAGCTTTCTTCATATTCGAGTACAGTGTTAATTTGGTGTTCATTCATAGGGCCGGCACTTTTTCCTGATAACATCTACTAGAAACTACACCCATTTAAATAGTGATCTCAGTGGATTTTGTTATATATAGTCAATATGCCTGAGTCTATTCACAACAAAAATAAAATTCATAACATGTATAGGCTCAATGAGTTTATCAGCATAGAGGTTCAAAACAGTGCTGTAAATGCACTAATAATTTTGCTTCTAACTTTTGATGATAATGAGATGTGATTAATCTGGAAAAATTTTATTTCCCATGATAATATCATACAGGGCAGTGAATATACACATTGTATATTCATTTGTACGCACAGACTTGAGTAGCCTCTAGTCTTTGTAATTTGTTCCCCTAATACAAATGAATGCAAGGCACTAATTATAGCTCCGCTCTAACACATTCTGTTAATGCAGTTGTTCAGGAGAAGTGTGATTACATTTCTGTTTGGGTGTATTTTGCAAAAAATCTGCCACGTTGAAAATTTCCTCAGCTGTCGGTTCACAGAGGGTGTCAGACCTGTGGGCTGTCACATGGTCAAATAAGGAAAACAACACAACAGGCATGTTAATTAGTATTGCATAAGCACAGCCATAATGAAGTCTAATTGCTTGGCAGTGGCAGTAATCATCAGACACAAAACCCATACCAGTCTTCACGTATATGTTTAGGAAAAATATGAATAAAACGAATGATTTCTCCACAAAATAACTTGTATGTATGCTTTCAACAATGTTGGTGTAACACATAAAGTACTTTAAAGAGAAGTGGTTGTCAGTTCAGTTTTTGCCCTACATTGCTCCCTTTCTACTTTTATTCCTGTCCATGATCAGCATCCTTTCCACTCAGATTTTTTCTAACAACTGTTCCTCTGGTTCTTGCCATCTAAATGAGCTCTTTCAATTTCTAAAAACAATTTCATGCTTGGTCAGTTTTGCTGTCTGTATTTGATCTTAGTATATATATAAAAAAGAATGAAATTCATCATTACACACATAACATACCATGTTCTTCTATAAACCCAAGAACTAAATGGGAAACCAAAGAGTTTTTCATGAACCTAAATTACTAGCCACTGAGCTACAAACTTTTAGTCAAATTCTGAGTGATTCCATGAGGGTCTAATAGCAAAATGCCAACTTTATCCATGATACTTTCAGTAATGCTAAGCAAAATAATAATAACGGCTGAATGCAGTTATTTTATGAATTTCATTCATGCTGATGTCAATGCAAACCTACATGAACAATGATCATCAATTACAATAAATTATACTCTAGGGAAAGGCCTTCTAAACATGCGGAGTACAATCTAAAACAGAAAAACAGAAGCTATTAAGGCACTTCAGTGATCTCATGTGCAGTAATTCTTTAGAATGGAATGTTATAGAATTTTCAGATTTGTGGAATTTATGAAAAACTCTTCTCAAGCATGTAAAAATCTCAAAATATGGGGCCAAGGAGATGGCTCAGTGGAATAAGTGCTTCCCTGGCAAGTGCAAGAGCCTGAGTTCAATCCCTGGTTCCGTCAAAATAAATAAAAATAAATAAATAAATAAATAAAATAAAATCTCAAAATATTTTTCCTAAAACTTATTCTCAGAAAATGAAAAATTTGGCCCTGGCAGTCTAAAGGGGCAAAGGAAACAGTGCACACTTCATGACTTCAGGAAGGAAAATAAAAAAGTAAGTGCCAAAAAACATGGGGATGATGTGTTTCAAAAATTACTGCAGGTTTATACTTTCATTTCAATCAAAATGAATCATGAAAGTCTTTTGAGTTTAAAATATAGGGGTTTAACACTTTGAAGAATTACTGCAACTCAATGTAGAAATCAATAAAAGCCATTTTAAAATAATAATTGTGTTTTAGTAATTGGAAAAGGATGTTTCAATTCCACTGTATAAGGCTTTTTGTAAGGACCCAAGACTCCAATGTGAGCATGTTAGATATATGGACACAGGTGAACATGTATGCGTGTGTGTGTGTGTGTGTGTAAGAGTAGATGTGTATTAGTGCACACACAGAATCTTGCTTAACAAACTCTCGTGGGTCTACTTGAAGAGTAGTGAAGCATCAATTCCATAAAACAATGGCTTATGAGCTTCAGTTATAAGGCTTTTGCATTATGTCTTACAAGCAGAAGGATTTGTGAATAGGAACCTTGTTTTCAAAGAGAACCTAAGTAATGACAAGCTATTTTATACCTGTTTAGAATTCCAGGTTGTCTTTCATTTGTGTCAGGGAACTAGAGTGAAACCACTTACCCTGACTTTTAGCAGCAGGTTACCCAACATCCGACAAAGTCTAAACTTTGGAAATACTATTGGTACAAAACCCTTGGGAGACTGCAACTAATAAATAAAAGGTATATTAAAACTCCAACATGCTTTATAGATTTTTCACTGAAGATTTCAAGAACAGATTATGTACTTATGCAGTGCACATACTGAAGGATAAGCAAAAGCCACATAAACAAATTAGACAATAGGGTTAAAAAAAATCCCTCATACAGGCCCAGTGAGATAGCTCCAGGATTGATGGAGCCAACCACCAAGACTGGGCGCAGTAGCGCAGGCCTGTAATCCTAGTCCTGGGGAGGCTGAAACAGGAGGATCACTACAAGTCCAAGCTGCATAGAGAGACCTCATACCAAATCCACAAATTAAAAAAAAGTTCCACATAGTTACAAAAGTGTTAATGTTGTAGACAGCTGAATTAGCTAAAAATATTATAGGCAGTTAGATAGGGCCAGGCTCTGGAAGGAGATAACACAGAAGACAAAGGCAACTATTGGAGGGACAGATACTCTTGCTGTGAACCAGGCCTAAAGACCTAAAGGCCAAACAAACACTAAAACAGTAGCACCTGGGATATTCTAAATAGGTATACAACACCTGAAAAGACCCAAGTGAGTCACTAGCCCAACCCCCAACAGGAAGAAACCCTGTTCAGTATTCATGCCCTCTTATTCCACAACTGGCTTCCCCATTTGGTCCTGGGCCTAATAAATTTTACCTGAGCAATGGTATTTGTAATACCATTGGTTGACCATAGTTTTGTCATACCTCACATCCACCTAAGCAAGTTCCTATTCTCTCCACCTTAGCCCCACGTGGCTTTACACTATAAAAGTCCCTGGAAGAGACAGCTTCCCCGAGCAACCAGTGCGGGTCTCTTCTGTCCCTCTGCCACAGAAGCTTTTCTTTCCAATAGTTTTACTTCTGCTTGTTCCTAAAATTCATTCTTCAGTTTTAGAGAACACGAACTCATGTAGGTCAGGTTGAGAGTTTTACTTCCCTGTATCATTAAGAGTAGTATATAATTTTGATGTAATGAAGAACACAATTTTATGGTGTTTTTAGTCACTCAGTTAAAAGATTTAATTTAATATCTATCCTGCTATAACTGAATGCTTTAATTCACTTTATTGCTCAATATGTAAAGTGCTAAAGATACAGGTTTCACTTAAGAAAAGAAAAAGTGGAAAATAATCTTTATAGCCAAGGCCACCTTCATAAAATATAAAGCTATATGTAATGTACACAGATTATTTACAGGTGTTAGTGGAGTTCTTATGAGTTACAGCATTTATTCCTTCTGAGAAAGTCATGCTTCTTAGGATTTGCCTTACAATAAAGAATTTATTTTCTTCCCTCATAGTATTCGTAGATTTTTAGTACAGAGCACTGTCTTTGAAAATTAAGTGGAATTTAATTTTCAAAATATACTTTAGTGGTACTTAAAACTAGATAATCTTATTTTATGGTGTTTTTATATTTTTTTCATTGAACATGATGCAATTGGGTAAAATGTAACTGAAATGCATATGAAAATTTTAAATAAAACTTTGAAAAGTAGCTCAACATTATATGCACAATATAGAGGGAATAGGATCTATGAAATCCATGAAAGCCACAGTGCCTTAAAATAGTTAAGAAAGACTTGAGGAAAAAGTATAAACTTGGAGTTTTATAATGAGAAAAAGGTTAATTTTGTTTTAAAAAAAACCTTACTTTTTCAAGTTATTATATGAAGAGGAAGTTTACCGAAGTAGAGTACGGAACAGGAACCAGAGTTTGCACATATGTGGGAGGTGTGGGTGACTGTACTGAAATCCAGGGAGAAACGTGAGTGTAACTGTCCGGAGGAAAACACATCAGACGGCCACAGACGATGTCTATGATTCTGAAAGCAGGCTAAGTGGCTGGATTTCTTTTATGTTGCTTGCTTTCCTTCTCTCTTTAGACCTTTAATTTCTAACTTCATTCTCATAAAGTTTTCAAACTTCGATGTAGACACATTTATAGTGCAGTGCAAAAATCCTCAGTATTCAGGTGAGTGAAGCCATACAAAATGCAAATGGCTTTGTAATTTACACCCAAGTGAGGATGTTTAATATAACCAGCTTTCCAGAAGCCTCTAGGTTTAACGCCCCACCCCCTGTACTCTCCCACACATATGCCTCAAAAGGTACTTAGTACTTTTCTTATCACCAAAGATTGTTTTTTATAATTGTGGAACTACATAAAGTAGACAATACTGTAATGTGTTCTATCTAATTCTTTTGCTACTTTGTAAGATTCATCCATGTTGACAGGTGTGGGAAGAACTGGCACACATGGGCTAAATTAAAGCCCTCTTAGCTATAGAAATACACAGATGCATTACTGCAAAGTGCAGTGTGCCAGAGTGAGTGAGGTAAGGTTAACTAGGCATGAAAACCTTGGATTTATATTGGTCTTATAAGTTACTTCAAAGTCTGATTCATTTCCCCTTTACAATATGCAGAATATTTGCACATATTATTGTTATTTCTATTATCTTACAGATAAACATGAGAGATTAAGTGCAACTTAAAGGGCAAATTGTAACTCATATTCAGTTTCTGCCTTCAAAAATCTATGATCAAAATGCAAAACCACACTGTTTAAATTATTACCTGATAAAAAGATTGGAACAAATTATAAGAACATAATTTTAGATCCATTTCTCAGTCCGCAAGACTACCATTATTCTTAGAAAAAGAGGAAGTTTATGTTGATATTGGGTAATACTTTTATTGTTCCCACCATGAGCCAGAAAATAAGAGTTCAGATTAATCTATTTAATCATGGATAGGAACCATCAGTATCTCAGATCTATTATCGCTATTAATAACACAATCCTCCTTTTTTTTACTTTAAAAATATTGTCTTTTTTATTAGTACACATTTGCAGTACATAATGATTGCAATCTTCAAAGGTAGTTGGCACATATACAGAACATAGCATTCTTCATCACCTTCCCCTCCTGTCCCTTCTGCCGAGAACTGTTGTGAACCACAAAAAATGAAGTAATGTTTTATTCTGAAAGTGACTCTTCCCCAGCAAGAGAGAGTGGGAATTCATCTACATAGTTGGTGAAAATATAGTGAAATGTATTAAACCCCTTTGGACATATGTATGGAGGTCTTCAAAAAAGAAAGAAGAAGGAAGGAAGGAAGGAAGGAAGGAAAGAAGGAAGGAAGGAAGGAAGGAGGGAGGGAGGGAGGGAGGGAAAGAAGGAAGGAAGGAAAGACGGAAGGATGGAAGGAAGGAAGGAAGGAGGAAGGAAAGAAGGAAGGAAGGAAAGAAGGAAGGAAGGAAAGACAGAAGGAAGGATGGAAGGAAGGAAGGAAGGAAGGAAGGAAGGAAGGAAGGAAGGAAGGAAGGAAGGAAGGAAGGGAGAAAAAAACCTCAAAATAGAATTCCAATTTCTTTCAGCTATGTCCTTTCCAGGTATCTTCCCAAAAAGACAAGGATGTCCTCTATCAGCACTCCAATGAAATATAGTTCTGGAATCATTAGCTAGTGCCATTAGACAAGAGAGAGTAATAAAAGGAATGAGAATAGGTAAAGAAGTTAAAAGATCATTATTTGCAGATGCTGTGACCTGGAATCCCAAAGAAACACAATCCTCAATAAGCACCACCCATAATACCCATATGTAGTATGCATGGGTAGGTCTCATCATTATCTTTATTTTGCAGACTAGGAAACTAATGTTCAAATAGATTAAGAGAATTTGCTTACATTCAAACAATATCCTGCTATTAACCTTCTCCTGCAAGAGCCAGACAGTAACTCCTTATCGATGTTCATACAATGGTTGGTGATATATCACAAGGCAAATGTCAAACTTAGGGTGTGGCTGAAGCTGGAGAAATACTTGCAATTTCTAGAAGCTCAGTTCTGTTGCAGAAAGAAACTACAGCATTTCAGGACTGAAAGGCATTGAGGTTTCCTCTGGACTGGTTCTTTTGAAGTACTTTACTTAGAGTACTTTACCAACAGAACAAATGCAGAGATTAACTCAGAGTCAAATGAGAAGTGAAAATGAGTCTCCTCAGCACAAAAGTTAACCTTAACCTTTTATCTAAAATGTGTTTATGTATAGAACAATCTTTGTTGTGAAAACTGTTACACTGGCCAAAGGCTAGACTTCACTGCTGAAGGAGGTACTGAAGGAAATCAGTCAGTAGGTTCAAAAGCCCCTAGTCAACACAGTAAACGCAAAATACAAACAGATTAATGCCATCTCTGAACAAGTAATTTCCAGGATTGTAAGGAGCATGTTTTGATTTGAGAGAGAAACATGTGCCTTTACTCATGCTTTTTAAAATGTCCCATAATCAAAGCTCTGTCATCTTTGCAAACAGTGTACTTTGGTTGTCTTTCCCTTAGAATCCAGTTTATTTTTAAAACAAACATTCTGAAAATATCTTTGATATTGCATTCAGTAATCCATCTGCTTCAATGTAAATTCTTTCAAGTGCAGGTGGCCTGTAATGTGTGAGAGCAATTAATGAAGTTTTGAGTCTCTTGCTTTTTCACGCTTGGCTGAATGGTGAAAAGGGGTTATCATCGTTAATTTTCTAGCTTACGAAGATACACAATTAGATACTTCCATGCGTTTTTATTTTCCTTTTAGATACATATTTTATACATGGTCTTCTGGTTGTTCTATATACAGACCCCCAAATTCATCAACAATTTGCTGCATGGATAAATTTATTAACATGCTAGTTAACATCAAATGTGAAGAAAATACTTAAATCTGCCATAATTGTAATTTGAACTCTTGAGTGTAAAGTAGCAACTGAATTTTAAAATAGCAGAAAGCTTTCCACACTAATATAAATTATTTATTGAAAAGCCCCAATTATTAGATATTTGTTATTTTTAATTCATATATAAAATATGATCTCATTTAATGATTAATTTTATAGAAGATTTATAAATAAATTTAAGCCCTCCAATTTTTTAACTTGATGTTTTACGGCTAATAATGGTTCAGAATCAAGTTATGTTTCTAATAAAATGCAATGGTGTTTAATTTAATGCCTTGTCTAAGTAGATGTAGTTACATAGAATAATACTAAGCACACTGCGAATTTATTTATTTAGAAGTAAGCACAAATTTTACAAGGTATGAATATTTATAGGTTTGTCAATAGCACATTTATTTTTCTTAACACTTCATGCAAAATTTGTACTGATCTTCTACAGAGACGAGCATGTTCTTAACATGAAGACATAATTTCAACTGGAAGCATGGAATGCAGACGACCAAAGAACAGAAATTCTGAAGAAATTAGCCCAGGAATGGCAAAACATTTAGAGACTGAGGGCCAAAGTGCAACCCAGCACTCAGGTACTGCATCATAGAATGCTAGCGCTGGCGGGCAACATGAGCCTCTGTCTGCGGGCCAGGGCTGGAGCATAGGGCTCCACAGTGATGCAGGCTCTGGGGTCCGCAGCAGCCTAGTGACCATAGGTTTGTCCGCTGTCCAATTTCATCTTTCATACTACTTAGCTACCATATTACAAGCTACACATATTTGTAAGTTAAGAAAAAATGAAATTTCACTTATTAATTCATTACTTTAAAAAAATAAATGCAACTATAAAAAGATTAAAACATTGAATTTCATGTTGTATGTTTAAATTCATTTTAGAGGACGCTTTGTGTGATCACTTAATTTTCTAATTTTCTAGTGTAGGGTTCTGAGCAAACCACTGTGGAAAAAAATTCATTCATTTTTTGGATCATTTTCTGGATGTAGTATGTTATATTAATATTTTGCTAGGTGGATATTCCTATTTTCTAATAAGTAAGTCAAGTAAAATCTTTTGCCAGCTGCCTGCTAGGTTTTTTTGGGTTGAGCTAAACAGTAGAAGATACAGGGCTGGCCAAATAGCTCTGTGGATTAAACCTCCTGCTTAGGCAGATGCAGCATCCAAGGTTGGATCCCTAGCATGCTGCCCGCCCCGCCTCCAAGGAAGCACTGACAGCAATAGAGACTGGATGTGGAGAAACGCACTTGTAATCCCTGTTCTTGGGAGGCTGAACACAGGCATATCACTATGAGTACGATCTATGTAGTGAGACTCTGTAGACCCTGTAAAATTTTGACATAGCCATTTTGTATGGAATGCAGCCCACAATAAATATAAATTTAGAAATGAAAAACCTAATATGACTGATGCAATTTGGGTAAGGCATTATAAAAGCAGGCTTTTCCTAAACATTTGGTTAGTGCAGAAAAATGTATAAAAAGTGATACATCTATGCATGACAAGTAAAAACAATAGAACAGAGACCAGTTCAAATTGAAACATATGAGAAGTAAAGATGTGTTTTGTGTGTTTTGTGTTTAGTATTTGATGCTAAAGTTTTAAAATAATAGCTAAAAAGTAAGCAAAAACTAGTAGAGTTACTTAAAGAGAAGGGGGGTATAACTTTCATCCAAAAATAGATAATAAGTTTTGCACTCAAGCTAATATCTAAAACTATTTTAAAAATAATTTTAAAATAATCTTTCCATTTTCCATGACATTTTAATGTCCACAGGTGTGTGTGTGTGTGTGTGTGTGTGTGTGTTCAGGATGTGACAGGCAAATATAAACAACTCCCAATCACACAATTTAATATAAAAATTAACAAAGTATGGACAACAACATTCTAGTACCTTCCTTGATAGGAAAAAGTAGACAAGCTATTTTAAATGTTCTTTTTAATCCACATCAAAATAATAAATGAAAATTATATAACTTCATATTACTTAAAACAAAGATGATATAATTTTATATTCCATTAAAACAAAGGTTAATAAGGAATACTCCATACATTAATATGTGCATTCAGAATGTCTTGCTTGTAATTTTAGTCATTTTGCTAAAGGAACAAAACCAAAATACCAAAAAGAAACAACAACAAAAACCCTAGAAAAATGAGCCAGCTCTGGACCAGTCCATTAAGGTTTCAGATATCTGAAACATGTCAAAAGATGCATATTCATGATTTCTGAAATAATTACTAGGAACACACCCCCCAAGTTAAGCGGAATTTTCTACTATGCATATGCAATGTGGTGTCTTTTTCAAATGCTAATTTGTTAATTACAAACTTTTTCTCCAGCTTAACTAAACTCCTAGCCTCCTCGGAAGAAATTTGCATAATATATGCCCTGTGTGAGCGCAGCCTCAATCATTTAGTTACTAAGAAATTTCAAACTCAAAGGTATATTTTATTCAATTCAGAAAGCTGACATTGTTTGAGGCAATTATATTCCAAACCTAGATGTCTCCAAAATTTTTAGTGTTTAAAAATAGATGGCAAACTCAGTTCATATTCCATAGGGGTATGAGGCTTTCAGTTTTCATAGAGCACTATTTAATTACCCTTAACACTTTTCACACCAACAAATAATCAAGCGAATCACTAATAAAATAGTGGAGTAGTATCTAAGGAATATGATGAGTGTCGCTGACCCTTTTGTCTCTTTTCCAGTCAGCGAATAGTGCTGTTCTGAATGTGATGATTACTTAGTAGGTGGTTAACTACTGTGAGCTGTTATCACTGTTACACTACGACAGTTGGTAGCTTCACACCAGCTAATTTTCATATCTGAGTTTGAGTTTAAGTCATGTTTGTCTTTGTAAGTCATAGTGGTTATCTTATTTGTATTGATTGCTAGCATCTCCAAACTAGGAGCGAGAAAGAAGCATTAAATACAAAATTAATCACTTTTAATTTCTCATAGTATAATTATTAGGTAGCTATCAAAACCAGTACATTAAAATTCAATTATTTTGCTTGCCTATAAAACAGAAATAATACAAATGTCTACACTATGGGCTTGTTCTAAGGATAAAACTGGAACATATGTGGAAAGTTCCCGGCTCTGTACCTAGATTCTAGTGAGCGTGTGATACACATCATTCATGTGTCTGTATTTTCTGTATTAGCCTTATTTATAAAATCACTGTATATGACTTTGTGTTACAGTCATTGATTTATAGACTAGTAAAATTTTTCCTCAAACCAGGACAAAACAGTTAAGTTGATCTGATCTCTAATTTTCAGCCTTGTTTTTGAAATGAATGAAAACTGCATTCCTTTGAATGCTAAGCTTATTAAAACATGCG
The DNA here is from genome assembly GCA_004027165.1 of Ctenomys sociabilis. Taxonomy (NCBI): domain Eukaryota; kingdom Metazoa; phylum Chordata; class Mammalia; order Rodentia; family Ctenomyidae; genus Ctenomys; species Ctenomys sociabilis. The sequence continues at coordinate 114,969 of PVKA01002999.1, forward strand.
CAAGTATATATTAATAGAATAATACAATATAGAAAAAGATGATGGATGGAGGGAGCAAAGGAAGGAAGGAAGGAAGGAAGGACGGAAGGAAGGACGGAAGGAAGGAAGGAAGGAAAAAAATAGAAAAACTATAGCTGATGTCTCCCCCCACCCCCCAGATACAGGTGGACAGGTAACAACTCAAAGGGTTACAAATAGATCAAATGGATGTGAGGAGTGGAGGATGAAGACTGATACCTTTTAATATATAAAAGCATAGAACCAGGACATGAACAGGTATGTAGTCTATCAGTAGTATTAAAATTTCATTAGGATAGCAATTAGAAAAAAATATGGGAAACAATTTTTAAGGGTAATGATGAAAAATGCTTGAGAAATGCTGTTACAGATACCATCAGAGTGGGGTTTTGCTAACATTAATCAGGAACAGCACATCAAGAAAAGCTGGATTGGGCTGGGGAGATGGCCTAGTGGAATAAGCACTTCCCTGGCAAGTGCAGGGCGTGAGTTCAATCCCTAGTTACACATACACACACACACACACACACACACACACACACACACAAAAGCTGGATAAAAGAAAAGTAACACGTAGAAAATGGAAGCAAAAACAAAGATTATTATTAGGCTTAAGAATTTTGGACATATCATATATTTTGAAATAAATTCAATCTACTTAATTCACAGGCATCGTAGGATTTCATAAACAATTTCCTGGACACCAAATATAGGGAAAAGCCAATTTGCCTTCATCAAATATGAACTGATTTCATCAATTAGGAACTGCGAACTCTATTTGGTTCAACAGATTAATATAGAAATAGGTGAATGTCTCAAAGAATAAATGTGGCTCTTCCAATACCGCCTTTTTAGGATTTTATCTATAACTTAATTAATATAAGCTACATATTTAAGAACTGTTTTGTATCATGATATACACAAGCATATACTGTTGGAAAATGCTTAACATCAGTGTCTTTAGCAGTCTATACTATAAATGAAATCTCTTACTTTGAAACATGTTTGAGGAATTATAATGGCAAAAAACGAGCATAAGGGGCTAAAAAAA
>PVKA01003000.1:0-10076 GCA_004027165.1 Ctenomys sociabilis
TTTTGTCTTTTTGAGACAGGGTCTCACTATGCAGTTCAGGCTGGCCTTAAGCTCACTTTGTAGCTCAGGCTGGTCTCGAACTCATACCAATCCTCCTGCCTCAGCCTCCCGAGTGCTGGGATTACAGGCGTGCGCCACCACGCCCGGCTCAAAAAGATTTTTTGACTAGCATCCACACACCAATCACAGGGAAGAACTCTGATTAGTTCTGCTTTACCTAATCCTTTGATATCTCAGTTACCAAGATAGTGGAGACTAGGGTTAGGCCTTGGTCACTGCCAACCTCTGGTCTATGGAGAGCAGCAGAAAAGTGTTATTATTATCACTTTGAGACAAGCTCTTCCTATGTTGACTGAACTAGACTGGAGTAGCAGTGAGTGAGCTAGTTAATGTCTCTGTCTTTGTGCCTAGTTTTCTTTTTTTTTTTTTTTCAGAACTGGGGATTGAACTCAGACCCTCAGGGAAGCTCTTATTCCACTGAGCCATCTCCCCAGCCCCCCGCGTGCTTAGTTTTTTTATGCTGCATGCAAAGCTCCATGTGATCAATCAAGTCCTATTTGATACCTTTTAGCCCCATAGGCCCTCTTTTTAATGAGTAACTGAAATAAGCTTTAAGTACTAATAAAATATAAACTAATCCAAATTATTTCATACATTATAAATGATAGACAAATACTGAAAGTTAATTCAGAATAAAGGATGAAGTAATATTAAGAACATGCTTTGGTGGGGGGCTAAGGAGATGGCTCAGTAGAATAAGCACTTCCCTGGCAACACAAGGGCCTGAGTTCAATCCCCAGTTCTGCCAAAAGAAAAAGAAAAAAAAAAAAAGAATATGCTTTGGGGCCTGGATACATACCTATATACTCAGCATTTGGGAGGCTGAAGCATGAAGATTATAAATTGGAGACCAACCTGGGGTACACAAGTTGTTCAAGGCCAATGTGGACTATATGAAACCCTGTTTTGCCCACAAAAAAAGTTTTAATATAAACTGCTTATGTAAATTTCAGAGAATGAAAATTTAGTCAAAAGATTTTGTTAGGGCTGGCCAGATAGCTCAGCAGACTAAATAAAGCTAATGCTTAGGCTGAAGGTAGCGACCAGGTTAGATCGCCAGTGTTAGATCCCCCAGGGTGTGCTGATAGATACTGGGTGCTGTGGCCCACACCTGTAATCCCAGGGTTTGGGAGGCTGGAAATAGGAGGATCACTAGAGTCTAATCTACATAATGAGACCCTGTAGACCCTGCAGACCCTGTACCAAATACAGTTTAAAAATAAAAATAAAAGATTTTGTTGTTTGTTTTTTAAAGGACAAGTTTATTTGGTTCACTGTTTCAGAGGTCTCAGGCCATACTCTGCTGGCTCCAAGGTAGAAACATTATGACAGAAGAGTTTTGTTGTTGTTTTTGAACAACTCCTTCACAAGATCTTTAAAAGTAAAAAATATTGTAGATATAATTTCTTTGATGATTCAGATGTTATCTTGCTTCTATGGAATTCAGGATGTGCAGTACCTTCATTTTTGTCCAGATAAAGCTTCACAGATGTACCAGATGAAAGATTTTATGTTGTAGATTTGCAGATAAGTCACCTCTACCCTTCCACTTTTCATTAGGGATGGCAACTGGATCACCTTTAGATTGGAATAGGTGCATTTATGAAAGCAATCTTTTGCCCCTAAGCAGAAAAAAAAAACAATTAGGGAACAGAAAAATATTGAGCAGATCTAGGTTGTGATTAATCTAGGTATACAGTACCACCGATTACTGTGTAACTTGGGGTTTCAAGTTATTATACTTTAGTGAATGGGAGTGACTCAGTGAAGATTTAATGTTACTAAATATTGCTTGGAAAGCAAGCCCATTTCATATACTAAATAATTTCTTGATGTACCTATAGCAAAAAATCAGGAGAAAGGAGAAAAATATTGTTTTTTCAGTTATCTTGGGTGAATACTTGAGTCAAATTGATGAGCTTTATTGTAGATGTATATTTAACTTTATAATAAAATACCAAATACTTCATTAGAGTAGACATTCTGTTTTAAACTCTCAGAAACAATGTATGAAAGCTTCACTTACTCCACATCCTTGGTGACATTAGATGTTATATTCTTTTTTAGGTTAGCCATTTTCGTGAGTGGCATTTCATTGTGGTTTTAAATTTTCATCTCCTGATGAATAAAAATACTAAATAGGCTTGGTGATATGTGCCTCTAACACCAGCTATTCAGGAGACTGAGGCAGGAGAATCACAAATTTGAGACCAGTCTGGACAATTTAGTGGAGCTCCTTCCTCAAAAATAATGAATAAGGGGCTGGGGAGATGGTTCAGTGGAATATATGCTTCCCTGGCAGGCGCAAGGACCTGAGTTCAATCCCCGGTTGCACAATAAAATAAAATAATAATAATAATAATAAATAAAAAGGACCAGGGCATAGCTTAGAAGTATTGTGCTTGGTGATGCCCTGGGTTTGATCCCTATACAGCAAGCAAATTAGCTGAGCAACTTCTTGTGTGTTTATTACTCATTTTTTACTAGAATTTTTAAATTGTTGGTTTATTAATAACTTCATTATTCTATATATAAGCCTATTATTATTAAATATTTTGTTTTTCCTGGACTATAATTTGTCTACTTCTTTTTCAGGCTCCCCAAGTGTTGGGATTACCTACCATGCCTGGATTTTCATGGAAAATTTTGACTAGTTAGAAATTGTTCTTTTCTTTCTTCATTTTTTTCTTTTTTCTTTCTAATGTATTTACTTCAAGGTCTACAGGGTCTCACTATATAGATTGGACTCATAGTGATTCTCCTGTTTTTAGCCTCCCAAAGGCTGGGATTACAGGGGCATGCCACCACACTCAGTCAGTCACTGTCTCAGCGCTAGCATGCCATGCCAGGGATTGAATCCTGGCCACTGCACTCTGCCTAAGCAGGCGCTTTAGTCCACTGAACTATCTGGCTGGCTTTTTTTTTTTAAACAGGGTCTTGCTATGTAGATCTGGCTGGCCTTGAACTCACTATGTAGATGCAGGCTGGCCTTAACTTGAGACAGTTCTCCTGCGTCAGCCTCCCAAGTGCAGGGATTATAGGTGTGTGCTACCATGCCAGGTGAAAATTTTTCTTTATTGGTGTCCTATCCAAGAAATCTTTGGGAATTACTGTTCCTGTGATACCTTGATTTATAGTCTTAAAGCCATGAAGATCTCTGGCATGTTAGGAGGACTTCTCATTCTTTTTGTGGCCTATTTGTTTGATAATACATTGCCCCTGGGGTGATGTGATATCTGAAAATTTTGTCACATATGAAGAAGTGTTTTTAAATATTGGAGGTTGTATCCACTATCATGTGCTATTTTTTTTAATCATGTGCTATCTAAAGACAGTTTTTATTCAGCTTTTCACAAAGAGAGATTTAAAAAATTACAGTAGTACACCTGAGGAAACAATCCAAGGGACAGTGTCAAAGAAAAACACAACTCAAAAATTTGGGGACCCTTCATTTGGGAGCAGTTATCATGGTAATGCCTTTTGTGCATGTGTGCACACTGGAAATTGAACTCAGGTCCTTGTGCTTGCCAAGTAGACACCACTGAGTTATATCCCTAGCTCCTTAATGTCAGAGCTAGGAGTACTCATTAGCATTAATAAGTGGGAACAAATACACTAAATCTAAAAGATGCAGTCTTATTTTATAAACTCTGAAATACAGATCTATACTTAAAGCTTCAGGCTAAATTTACTTTTATGATCTTGGTGTGCTGAATAAGAGAGGAAAAGTGACAAAATACAAAAGATTAAAAAAAAAAGGGGGGTTAAGAGCTAGGTGTGGTGGCACATGCCCGATTCTGGCACTGGACAGAGTGAAGCAAGAGGATCACCTTGTATTCAAAAGCCAGTCTTTAAGGCTGAATACATAGCCCAGTGGTAGAATGCTTGCCCAAGACCCAGAGTTTAATTCTCACTAACATGCATATTTAATTCTCACATACACACTTACTCAAAGAATTTTAATTTTTTTTTTTTAATCTTTTTGTTCCAGGAATCAAACTTAGGACCTTGCACTGGCCAGGTAGGCACTTGTGCCACTGAGGTACATATCCCCAGCCCTAAATTTTAAATACTTTATGAAACAAATACACGTTTGGGGGCCAGGAAGATAGCTCAATAGAACACGCACTTGCCTGGCAAGCACAAGGTCCTAAATTCAATCACCAGTCCCGCAAAACAAAACAAAACAGAAAAAAAAAAAAAAAAACTAACACATGTTTTAAGTTGGGTAGGTTGGGAAACTGTTACTGAGTTACTGGGTATTAACCAAGGTTACACAGAAAAGCAGAGCTGAGCAGGGAGTGCTGGTGCACATTTAATAATATCAGCATTTAGGAGGAGTGAGACCTGTCTCAAAACAAAGTCAAGGATGTAGATAGCTCAGCAAAAAACTGAGAAGTGCTTTTGGTCAACAAGAACACTCCTCAAAAAATCAGTCAAGCAGGTGAATGTTTATGGTTCCAGCTACTTGGAAAGCTAAGGAGTTTGACCCTAGCATGGACAATTTAATGAGAGCTTGTCTCAAAATAAATTTTATTATTATTATTTTTCAAAATAAATTTTTAAAAGGTCTGGGGAGATAGCTCAGTAGAATAAGTGCCTGCCTGGCAAGTGCAGGGTCCTGAGCTCAATCCCCACTACTGCCAAAAAAAAAAAAAAAAGGGCTGGGGATATAACTCAGTGGTAGAGTACAACTTAGTTCAATCTTTTTTTTTTTTTTTTTTTTTTTGCGGAACTGGGGATTGAACTCAGGCCTTTGCACTTGCAAGGCAAGAGCTTATTCAACTGAGCTAACTCCGCAGCCCCACTTGGTTTAATTTTCAGTACCATAAAAGTAAATAAACCATAAAACAAAAACACCAGAAATTATTCTCAAATTGTCAGAAAAAAAGGTTTGAAGTTATTTTAGATTCTTTTTTTTCTAAAAAGTAATTACTGCCAGGTGTGGTGGCGCTTGCCTATAATCCCAGCAGCACTCGGGAGGCTGAGGCAGGAGGATTGTTGTGAGTTCAGGACCAGCCTGAGCTACAAAGTGAGCTTAAGGCCAGCCTGAACTGCATAGTGACACCCTGTCTCAAAAAAAAAAAGACAAAAAATAAAATAAAAAGTAATTACCTTGAGTTGATTAAAACTTTGTGAGCAGTTGATTTTGTTAACTATTCATGGAAAGTTGATCTACTTTGTAGACTATTTTCCTAAAATATTTTATTGTAGGTTTCTCTTGGCCTCTGGTGTTCTCAGTGAAGGTAAATTGCCCCAACTGATTGTGTTTATTATGAGAGGGAAGGTGAATTTAATATTTGGTTGAAAAAAAAAATGTAGAAAGTAAAGTTGTTGCTGAGAAAATAATTCCAAAAAATAGTTTTTGAAATATCCATTGTTGTGGCTTGTCCTCATTCTTTCCACTTAAGGAGAATGAACTTAAGGGTTCCTCTGTTGATTTCCTCTTATGTATTTTTAACTTGCCCCTTATTACACATGCTTTTTCTAAGTCCTTCTCAGTAGTAGGAGTAAGCTTTATGGCTGTCCTGGGCCAATGTAGGCAAGGCCTGGGAGATACTCTTAAGGCAAGAGCCAAGAAATCACCAGCCCCCAGCAGCTGAGGAGAAATCAGAAGATCCAGAAAACAGTATTTCTCAAAAGTGAGGTGATCAGAACCGGCCAAGAGTGACTTGTAAGGCTAGGAAAAGGATTTAAGCTGAATAGACCCAAGTGAATCTATGCCAGTGATTATGCTGTGTTATATAAATATAGAATAGCATTGGCTTTGGAGCTGAGCAGACTCAGGGTTTCTATGTGATATTAGAGAAACAACAGTTTTTAAGCTTTGGCTTCTTCCCCTTCTCCTTTCTTCTTTTTTAAGTAGGAAAATTTATTGGAGATGAGGAATGCAGAATAGCAATAGCTCCTGAGAAACAGGAGGGGTCTGAATAAATGGGTTGCCTTGGCTTTTTTTTAACTGAAGTGACTGTGAACATAAAACGTATTATATAAAATTCCTAGACTATAACAGGTATTCAAAAAATGTTAATTCGCTTTACTGCCTATACTTCACACCTGGATAGAAAATTGCTTCAGGATGTCAGTCTCTCTTCCTGGAGAAACTGAAGCTAGCTGGGCTAGGAGCAGGTCAGTGCAGCGACACAAGTAACCACCCTGGTGTATCTTCTTCTTCCTTGTACATACCTCATGTTTTGGTTGTCTGCTCTCTACAATTTCAACTGTTTACGTGAGTGTCCATGATGTTTAGCTGTACTTTCTTGTTGCCAGTCTTTCAGTTATCCCTGACTGGCATAACTAAGCATACTACTGCTACTAGTACTACTATTACTATTTCTCTTCTTCTTCCTCCCTTCTTCTTTCTTCCTCCTTCTCTCCTTCCTTTTCTTCTCTCTAATTTTTTTTTTTTTTTACTCTAGTGGGATTATGAGTTGAGTTGTTTTATTTATTTTTTTATTTTTTAGTCAGCTCAGCTCGCCCTGAGGTGGGGCCAGCCCAGCAGGTAGTGCTGGTGGTGCCAGGGATTCAACTAAGGCCCTTTAGACCACTGAGCTATCTCTTTCTCTCTCTGTCTTTTTTTTTTAACCTACCTACCTTCCTTCCTTTCTTTCTTTCTTTCTTTCTTTCTTTCTTTCTTTCTTTCTTTCTTTCTTTCTTTCTTTCTTTCTTTCTCTCTCTCTCTTTTGCGGTTTCAGGGATTGAATTTAGGACCTTGCACTTGCCAGGCAAGTGCTTATTCTACGGAGCTATCTCCCCAGTCCTGTGGTAAGCTTTAAATGGCAGAATGTATACAACACTGAGCTATCTTGACAGCTCTCTCTATTTCTTTTTTGCAACAGGGACTCACTGTGTAGTCCAGGTTGGCCTTGAGCTTATAGGGGTCTTACAGTCTTAGCCTCCCAGAGTGCTGAAGTTATGGGTATGCACCAGCACACCTGACAGCAAACTTCTTTTTTTCTTTTTTTCTTTTTTTCTTTTCTTTTTTTTTTTTTTAAGGAAGGAAAGGTTTATTTAGCTCACAGTTACTGGGGGTTTCAGTCCATATTCGGCTGGGTCCAAGACAGAGCGGCACACAGCAGAAAGCAACCTTTCATGGTGGCAGCAAAGAGCAAGAGCCAGCAAACTTCTTTATAGTCATTTACTTTTTGATGAAAGAACTATAGTCTCTGGCCCTATCTCTGTTCTCTTTGGCAGCAAGGGTCTCTCAATGTTATCCTTCCCAAATTTCATGTCAATTACTATAGAGAAAGCAGGAGTAATTCCACATCTCCCTGCTTAGTAAGCTTTATTTTCACTAAATACACATGCTACTTCTATGAGCTTATAATTGAAGGTAGCATGATGATTTCTATTTAAACTAAATATAGATCATGAATTTTATGTTATAAGAATTTCTAAAAATAGTGTTAACCTTTGAATTTTTGCTCTTTCTCTTTTAAAATGGTCTTGGGGGACTGCCCTTTATCTCGTGGTTTAAGTGCCTGCTTAAGCAAAGCAGTCAGGCTCAGGATACTGTGGTTCAATACCCACATCCTCAGGTCTTCCCAGACCTGCCCTTAAGGCATCCTGAGCTAGCCCAAAAAAAAAAACAAATCTATCATTTAAAATGGTCTTCAGAAACCCTTTTCTTCCCTTTTATTGCAACAAGGAATCCTTTACTTAAGAGGCTTCCCCTAATGTTGTCTTTGGGGAGGGTATTAGGAATAAACTCAGAACCTTGAGCTTTCTAGGCAGGAACCATGCCACTGAGCTATGTCCCCAGGCCCTAAATATTGTCTTATAAGCAGGAGACTACTGAGAATTCTCCTTTACTTGAAAGATGAGAAAGCAGAAGTAGACAACATTGCTGCTGAGCTGCAGCTACTTCTATAGGGTCTCTAGGACCACCAAGAATCTCCCAATGGGTCTAAATTCATTAGGTTGTGTGCCATCGGGTTTTCTTCCTTATATGGAATTTTATGACTCCTCAGAAGAAAAACATGTTGAGACAGTACTGTAATTCTAAGAAGTCAAACTTTGCCACAGTCCTTTTGACATACAGCACCCCCAGGCCTTTCCTAAGATGGATTTAAAATTCTTTCAGAATCAAATTCTTCACAGGAATAGGTGATTTATTAATTTTACTCTGTGAAAACAAAGGATCTCAAGTTAATGCCTATAGTCTAAATGAACTGCTGTAGATTTAAATTTTTGGAGATCTAAAACATATTTAAGAATATTCGGTCTTAAATTGAAGGGAAATATTTTTGAATGTCTTATCCAATATATGGAGATTTATTTCTCTCTCTCTCTCTCTCTCTCTCTCTCTCTCTCTCTCTCTCTCTCTCTCTCTCTCTCTCTGTCTTTCTCTTTTTCTATTTTTAGGGAAGGGTCCACAGGGTATTCAGAGTCTCACTACTAGATTGGATTTGTAGTGATCTGCCTGTTTACAGCCTCCCAAAAGCTAGGATTACAGGCACGTGCCACCACACCCAGTCTCAATTGTGGCTCAGCACCCCTGGCCCCTGCCTGCTTGAAGGTGCTTTGATCTGCTGAGCTATTTGGCTGGCCCTGGAGATTTGTGACGTTGGCCCCTTCAATTATCTATCCCAACTAAAATGGTCTATGGCTTAGTTATTTTTCCACTCTCCAGTTTACATCTTTCTTGGCTTCATGTTACCTTTCTACTTAATTCAACCTGTGAGTAGCAGTTATGGAAATGGGAATTATTTATTCTAAGAAATTCTTTAATGTTACTGCTATATCTTTCACAGATGGCCATATGCTTTTATCCTATCCCACACCCACAAGTTAAAGAAAGAAAGGCTTAATTTGGCACAGTTTGTAGAATTTTCGGTCCATAGTCAGCTGGCTCCAAGGCAGGGTAGCATGGCAGAGGGGAATCACAGAGGAGAAACAGTCCATGGCAGAGCAGGCAGGAGGCAGTGAAGCAGAGATAATGTTACAGCTCCTGTGTAGATGTCCCTCCAAAGCCACATACAATCATAGGTGTGTTCCTTTTCACAGGTGGCTGGATCTAGAATATATGACATATGGACTGATTCATTGTATAATGCTGAGATTAAAGATATATATGCTACCTGCCCTCAGTAGCCTGGATACAATATAAAGGATAGAAAGATGTGGCCATCCCTTATTGCTTTGCTAACTTCTGCCTGCCATGAACTCCTCTGCAATGCCTGTCTGTGATGCTACTCTGCCTTGGAGCTAGCCGAGGCAGACTAAAACTCTATAAACTGAGCTAAATAAATCTTTACTCCTTTAAGTATTGAGATTTTGTCTCAGCAATGAAAAAAGTAACCAAGACAAGTAGCAAACCTCCCTTTCCCTTTTATCCTATCCAAGCTACAAGCCTTTTAAGGTGATACCACCCACACCCAGGGTAGGCCTATCATTGTCCACACCCAGATCTATGCTAACCTTTATCATACTCCCTTAAGTTCAGAACCTATTATGCCTTAGATCCACCCACCTCTGAAAAATCCCACCTATGAACACATGAGGCTTTTGGAGACATGTATATAGAAGCTATAATATTGATGATCTTGGGGTTTTGCCCTAACTAAGCATTAATGGCTGCATTTACAGATTGGAACCCTTTAGTAAAAAAGGGAATCCTAACATGCATAACCCAGTAAGTGCTATACAATACTTGATCTATAATTACCTTAGTTCTATCCCAAGGAAGAAGTTGTTATTGGATTTGTTTTTTTCTTTTTGGTTGTGCTGGAGGTTGAACCTATGGCTTTCATACTGATCTAGCTCTACAGTGGCCCCCTTACTTTGAGATAAGGCCTTGCTGAATCACTAAGTTACCCTTGAATTTAGGAATCTCCTGCCTCAGCTTTCCAGAGGACTGGGATTATAGACATGTGCCACCACACTTGGTTTAGAATTAATATTTAATGAGTATGTCTTGTGGTCCCTTGTAAAAGGCAAGAATAAAGGTATTCAATGTTAACATTTTTCCTTCCCTGTCATACCCACAGATGTGTGTCTTGGCATTATGTTTAATG
>PVKA01003000.1:10176-44115 GCA_004027165.1 Ctenomys sociabilis
TTTTTTTTTTTTTTTTTTTTTTTTTTTTTTTTTTTTTTTTTTTTTTTTTTTTTTTTTTTTTTTTTTTTTTTTTTTTTTTTTTTTTTTTTTTTTTTTTTTTTTTTTTTTTTTTTTTTTTTTTTTTTTGTGGTACTGGAATGTCTCAGTTACTTTTCTCTCCTTGCTGGGACAAAGTATCTGACATCCCAAATCAAGGAAGGAAAGATTTATTTAGCTCATAGTAGTTACAGGGTCTCACTATAACTCCAACTTGTGGTGATCTTCCTGTCTCAGCCTCCCCAGCCCTGGGATTATAGGTGTGTGCTACCATACCCAGTTTTGGTGGCAGCACTGCATGCCTGGATTCCAGGGAGCCAGCATAGCATGTGGTATGGAAGATCAAACCCAGCTCCTTGCTCTTGCCAGGTAGGCTCTTAGACCACCTTATTTAGCTCATAGTTTGTGGGAGTTTCAATCCATACTCACTTGGCTCCAAGGCAGAGTGGCACATGGGCAACTGTTCATGGTGGTGCCAAATAGCAAGAGCAAAAAGGCAGGAGCAGTGGCAGGGACACAGAGGCAAACCTCTCTCTCTTCCTTATTCTGCATTCAGGCTATCTGCCCCAGAGTGGGTGTAGCACTCACACCCATAATCCCAGCACTGGATCATGAAATGATCACTAAACACTAGAAGACCTCCCCATGACTACATGAGGCTTTGTGGGGACAACTAGACACAAACTATAACATGGAATTAATTTTGTTTAAAATCAAAGTTACTATTGGAACACCTATAATTCTAGCACTAGATAAGCTAGATATTGCCATGAGTTCAAGGCCAGCCTAGGCTACATAGTGAGTTCAAGGCCAGGTTGGACTACATAGCCTTATTCATAAATAAATAAATAAATAAAATTTTGTGGGAAAACTGTAAGATCTGTATTTACACATGTTTAAATGGAGAATAACAGAATAGGAACGATGAAAAGAAGTGAAGTGTCACTAAGGAAATCTCAAATTTTTTGTATTTATACAATTTCTTGTTCAGTTTATCAGTGAGATATAGTTCAGTGGTCTAAAGTGCCTGCTTAGGCAGGTGCAGAGGACTGCAGCTCAGTCCCCAGGTGTTGAGCCAGCATATGCACACACACAAAATAATAATAATAATACTTTTTTTTTTTTTGGCGGAACCAGGGATTGAATTCAGACCCTTGCGCTTGCCAGGGAAGCGCTTATTCTACTGAGCTATCTCCACAGCCCCCCCAAAATAATAATAATTTCTAGGATAAGATAATATATTATACTCTATGAATGTATATACAGAATGTGATACTTCAGAATTGTGATAGCTATAAGAGAATATCCTGTGTTTTCATACTGTTCCCATGTTTCATGGAGGCCTTACATTTGCCCTGCATATTACTATGTTTATAGAATGTCATCACTAAAACTTAAAAATAAGTTTTTGGTAACTTAAAAATAAAAACAAACAGTGTGGTGGCACACTTCTGTAATCCCAATACTCAGGAGGTTGAGGCAGAAGAACTCTGTGAGTTCGATGCCAAACTGAACTGCATAGCTAAACCCTGTCTCAGAGGACAAAAAAAAAAAAAAAGAAAAGAAAGATAAAATTATTCAAGTGTTGAACATAATGGTGAGGGTTTTGGAACGCAGCACAAGGCTGAAGTAAAACAATTGCAAGTTTGAGCTTAGCCTGGTCAACTTGGTGATTTATAGTATTGTAATGAAAACAATTTTTATTTTATTATTATTTTATTTTATTTTATTTTTGCAGTACTGGCAATCAAACTCAAGGACTTTGTGCTAACCAGGCAGACACTTATGCTGCTAAGCTATTCCCTAGCCTGAAAAAAAAATTTTAAAGGCTGGGTTTGTAGCTCAGTGGAAAGGTCTTAGATTCAATTTCAAAAAGAATTTTTTTAGGGGGTGGAACTGGGGATTGAACTCAGGTCCTTAAGCTTACCAGGAAAGTGCTTATTCTACTGAGCCATCTTCCCAGCCCTCAGTATTGTTAAGAAAAAGAAAAACACCAAAAGTAATGAAATAAAAGAGGGCTGGGGTTGTGAGTGAGTGACTGTTCACATGAGTGAGGGCTGGGGTTTGAACCCAAGTACAGGAAAAAAAGATATATTTCAATAGACTAATCTTAGGGTAATATACTGGAATGCTGTGAAGAGAAACAACTCTCTGTGTGTATTTTAAGACATGCCCAATAGTTATGAGTGAGAGGTTTTTTTTTTTGGTGCCAAGCTTCCAGCTTGTTCTACTGCTAAGCCAAATCCCCAGCCCCTGTATGAGGTTTTTTTTTTTTTATTAGCTACTTAAAATACAAAGATCTGTGACAGTCTTTTATTTTTTTTAACAAACTACTTAAGAGAAAAACAGCTTATGAAGAGGAAGATTTATTTTGATTCATGGTTTCAGAGATTTCAACAGTCCGTGGTTGGCTCTATTGTTTTTGGTCCTGTGGTGAGGCCGACACTCATGGTGAAAAGCACTTTTTAGGACAAGGTCACTCAACACATAGACTGTTAGGAATAAAGAAGGGAGACTGGCCCTGAAACTAAACCCAGAGCTGGAGAGAATAAGACAAAAGGATCACTATAAGTCTGAACTGCATAGTAAGACCCTGTACCAAATAAATAAATAAATGTTTGTTTGTTTGTTTGTTTGAAAAGAATAGGAGGACTGACCAGATAGCTCAGTGGATTAAAGCACCTGCTTAGGCAGATGCCCCCCAGAGCACACTGAGACAGCAATTGAGACTGGGCGTTGTGGCATTAGTCTGTAATCCCTCTGCTTGGGAGGCTGAAAACAGTAGCATCACCATGAGTCTGATCTATGTAGTGAGACCCAGTGTAGACCCTGTACTAAATACAAAATAAATAAAAGAAGAAAAAAAGGGTGAAGGGCCTGGGGGACCCAAGTTCAGGGCAAAGGTCCTGGGTTCAGTCTCCAATACTGCAGACAAAGTGAAAACCTAGAAGGGATTTTGATACTTTTACCACAGAAAAGTGATGATTGCTTAGGGTCTAAAATTTAAAAGAGAAGAGAAGAAGCGGACAGGGTCACAATATCTCCTTCAAGTTCATGCTCCCAGTGACTTAACTTTGACTAGACGCCATCTCCTTTTTTTGTTGTTGTTGCTGGGGATTTAACTCTGGACCTTGTGCTTGCCAGGCAGGCACTTGTATCACTAAGCTATGTTCCCAGCCCTTTTTATCTTTTTTGAGGGTCTCTCTGTGCAGCTCAGGTTGCATTTGAGCTCACTTTGTAGCCCAGGCCCATCTCAAAACTTGCAATGATCCCCCCTGCCTCAGCTTCTCAAGTGCTGGAATGACAGGTGTGTGCCATCAGGCCTGGCTACCCCACCTCCTTAAGGCTCTACCAAAAGCTCTCCAACACCTGGCTCTTTGTACTTTTATAATCCAGCCTGTAGCAAGGTCCTACTGCTTCTTTAGTCATTCTTCAGTATAAACTTGAAATCAAAAAAAGAAAGGACTTGAACTAAAAAACATTTCTTAATGTTTTTGTTGTTTTAATTGGATTCATACTTTAAGGGTAGGAACAATTTGGGAGCCCTTCAGCACAATGTCTTGCTCACAACATGGCTGTGAAGTATTTGATGAATGAGATCTGTTTTGTCCTTTTATTTTTGTTATGGGAAATCAATCTCAGGGCCTCTTGCTTGGCAGGCAGTCACTGCACCACTAAGCTATATCCCAGGCTCATATTTTCTTTACATTATTTTTTAAAGAATTTTTGGCTAGGTGTGGTAGTGCTTGCCTGTATTCCCAGCAGGCTGGGGCAGGACAGTCAACAAGAGTTCAAGGCCAGCCTAGACCACATAGCAAGTACAAGACCAGCCTGAACTACTACATAGCAAGAACCTGTATCCAAAAACAAAACAAAAGAATATATGTGTGTATGGCTTATGTACATGTACACTTATCCATTCTCTCAAAGTTTGTGGGGGTCTATGTTTTAGTGGGAATTGCAAGCTCTGTTTTAGGGAAAGTCTTTTATAACTTGGGGAATATTTTCCTCTTTTGTATACTTTGAATCTCTTAAAAAACAGCCTAAGGCTGGGGAGATGGTTCAGTACAGTAAGTGCTTCCCTGGCAAGCACAAGGGCCTGAGTTCAATCCCCGGTTCCACCAGGAAAAAAAACAAAAAACAGCCTAAACCGGGCATGGTAGCATGCCGGACTGTAACCCCAGCAATGTAGAGGCTGAAGCAGGAGGATATTTGGGAGCTCAAGACCAGCGTGTGCTATAAAGTGAGCCCAAATCCAACCTAAACTGCATAGCAAGGCCCTATCTCAAAAAGACATAAATAAATAAACAAACAAACAGAGGAATAAGCACCTGCCAGGCGGCTTGCATAAGGTCAGGAGCCTGATCCCTGGTACCACAAAAAAAAAAAAAAAAAAAGAAAGAAAGAAAGAAAGAAAGAAAGAAAGAAAGAAAGAAAGAAAGAAAGAAAGAAAGAAAGAAAGGCTATCTTTCATGACATCTGATAACCTATAACTGATATCAACACCTAACAAAAATCACTATTTTTATCTTGAACCGTACATCTTTCCTTTCCTAGCTACTTACATATCTCTGAATGTTTCATTCTCCTCCTCCCTTTGTGTCTGCTTCTGTGAACTCAGCCAAGCATGCCTTTTCCACCCTGTCTGCCTGGAGCACTTCTTCCTGTCTTTCAGTGAGCTGCTGTCTCCCAAAAGAAACTTCCTGGCTGACTCCACCCTGCCCCTCCTTCCAAAGCTGAGGTAACTGTGTTACCTTTTTACTTTGTTTGATATGTTTTGTACATATTTTCTGTTGTCTTTATGTTAGTTATAGTTGCTTATTAGTAAAATGTCATGGCAGTGACATGCTTGATTTTTCTCTTCACTGTTTATTGGCAGAGTGTTACATGATGTGTCCCTTTTACCATCTGTAAGATGTCAACTTCTTCACTGTAAAATGGGAGTAGTAATGCATACATTTTATAAAGCTATTGTGAGATTAAATGGAATTGTATTTATAAAACAAATCATTCTTAGCTAGATGTGGTGGCACATATCTATAATCCCAGAAGTTGAGAGGCTGAGGTAGGAGGATCACTGCAAGTTTGAAGCCAGCCTTGGCTGCATAGTGAGTTTAAGGCCAGCCAAGCTACGTAATTAGATTCTATCTCAAAAAACCCCACAAGGGAAAAACAAAGCCCTGAAAAACAGTCACTTTGGCACATGTTGAACATTAAATGAATAATGGAAGTGGAGACTGCCAGCAGAATCATTGCCTGTTCTCCCTTACCCTTGTTCTGGGGATTGTACCCCAGGCCTTCAAACTGAGTTACATCCCCAGTCCTTTTAAAATTTTTATTTATTTTTATGAGTATATTTTTGTGTTATATAATAAGTATATTCATCATGGGGAATTGATGCATATACATAGTATATCTTTTTATTTTTTAGACAGGACTTGTCAGAGTGATTATATTGTCCAGACTAGGCTTGAATTTATGATCCTCCTGCCTCAGGTTCCCAGGGGGCTGGGATTACAGTCTTGCACCACTATGCCCAGCCTACATCTTTTATAATATAATCAATCTCATTTTTAAAAGCTCTCTCTCATCATGATTCAGTCACCTCCTACAGGACCCCACTGGTTAATATTCTCAATTTGGTGATTAAAGTTTAATGTGTGAATTTTGGTGTGCATATTCAGATCATCTGACACACATAGAAAAGAGAAATGTTTCCTATCAAAGAGCACCCTATGGATAAGTTCTCCTCCTTATTCTAGGCAACTTTTTTTACTGTTGCTGGGATAGTATTTGTTTAGCACTCTTCTACTTTAAGGATTTCTGCCAAAACTAGAAAATAAACACAAATGTAAAGGAAAAATATTTTGTCAGCAAACATTTCAGAAGAGTAATCCAATATTTATTATAATAATTTTCTTACTGTTAAAAAGGCAATTACCACTTGAATTTTCAGCTTTTATGGACTTTAAGTCCTAGTGTGACAGAGTTAAGTACAGAAGGACAGAGCATCTTCTTTCAGAAAAGAGCCCCTTTCCTTAGAGCCCAGGGGGACAATGTAAACTTTGTCTCATTAACCTTCACACTAGTTCTTTTATATATATTCATCTATCTCTCTATATGTCTATGTCTATATCTAGATCTATATTTAAGTGCTGGGGAGATGGCTCAGAGAATAAGTGCTTGCCTGGCAAGTGCAAGGGTCAGAGTTCAATCCCTGGTTCCACAAAAAAAAAAAAAAAAAAAAAAAAACCCACACAGATCTATATTTATATCTGTCTTCTTGGTAGAGATCTAAATCACTTTGCCATTCTTTTCTTTTGCAGAACTGGGGATTGAACTCAGACCCTTGTGCTTGCCAGGAAAGCACTTATTCCACTGAGCCATATCCTTGGCCCCTTATTTAATCACTTTGTATACTAATTCATTCAATAAATGCATACTGCACACTTTTTCTTTGCCATGTACCTCCTAATATCTGAAGCCCATGAAAGTGTTTATCAGGCTTGCTGAAGTAGGTAATAGTAACGATACCTCAAATTTGTGCTGCTTTTATAATATCTAAGAATCTTTTTCTATGTATTAATTCATTTAGTCTTCATAATCAGTAAGGATAGGCAAGCACTGTACTACTGTGCTATACCCCAGCCCCAACCAATAAGGATATAATGATTTTATGCACAGAGAAACTAAACTTCAAAGAAATAGAATTAAATTGCTTCTATAGACATAAGTTTTATTTGTTTTAGTGCTGGGGATTGAACCCAGGGAGTTCTGAGATATATCCCTATCCCTTTTTATTTTTATTTTTTAATTTTGAAATAGGGTCTGGCCCAGGCTGGCCTCAAATTTATGATCCTACTGCCTCAGTCTCTGAAATAGTAACATTTTGTTTCTTTTTGAGACAGGATCTCAGTGTGTTCAGGCTGCTCTTGAACCTACTATATATCCCAGGCTGGTATTGAATTAGCAGTGATCCTCCTGCCTCAGCTTCCTGAGTGCTGGGATTGCTAGTGTGTACCACCATGCCCAGCTGGGAATAGCAGTATTCTTGTTTTATATTGTTTATTTTAGTCTTGGTTTGGCTGCCAGCCACCCTCTTTTGTGCCATTACTATGGTGTCTTTGGGACTAGATAGCGGCTATGAATGTTCAGGCTCCTGTGTGCTTCTTGAATTCAAGGCTGGCCTTGAACTCACTTTGTAGCCCAGGCTGGTCTCAAATTCACAGCAATCCTTCTGCCTCAGCCTTCTGAGTACTGGGATTACAGGCATGGACCACCACACCTGGCTGGTTCCTGGTAGCTCAAAACTTACCTTTTGTTTTGGACAGTGTATCAGTTAAATACTGATCCTTGATTTTGTTTGTTTTTAATTCTGATACAGAAATAGCAAATTAATGCATAATGAAAGGACTCTGGCTAGGTATATTAATAATAAAATGACAGCTTTTTAAAAATTTAGCCTTCTGAGGCCAGGGAACATGAGGTCTTGACTTTAATTTCTGGTACCAAAAAAAAAAATGCTTGCAGCTTTCTAAGACCTATGATGAGCTCTTTTTGGTGTTTTTATTAAGACAGGGTCTCACTGTAATTCAGCCTGATTTTGAACTTGAACAGTTCTGCTTCAGCCTCCTGAGTCTTGAGTTTACAGGTATGTGTCACCATGCTTAGCTTTTTTTTTTTTTTCTTTTCATGTTCTTGAAGTGTGAGTTAAAATTAAAATTACTCACTTGTTCTCAGACCTGGCAAGATTATCATATTAATCTTAGATAAAACATGACTATTTCTGTTTTTAACCATAAAGACCCAGTAAGTAAGTTTGAGTCCTGACTCATTTATAATGACTGCTGAGTAATAAGTACATATGGTGTGTGGGTTTTTTTTCTTTTTGTGGAACCAGGGATTGAACTTGCCAGGGAAGTACTTACTCCATCTCCCCGGCCCCCATATAGTGTCTTACGATTTTGTGTTATCTTAAAACACCAAATTAAAGATGAGGATTTTTTAGGACCCAAATCAAAAAATTTTCTAGCCATGGCTTTGCCACAGACTTAGAAACTATTTTCTGATTTCTTTGAGCTTCAGTTTTCTTGGGTTTCAGTTTATATATCTTCAAAAATGAATATGTTGGACTGAATTATCTATAACTCTTCTTTCACTCTAAGAAAAATGATTTGTTCTAAGATCAATTTTCATCCACAGAACACTCTGGGGTGTGTGTGTGTGTGTGTGTGTGTGTGTGTAGGCTGCTGAATAACTTTAAATTCATAACTTTTATTAATTGTATCTAAATATGGTAATTTATGAGGCTATATAAAGTATAGCTCTATAAATCATATATACTTACTACAATGATAAATCTCCTTTCCCAGAATTGCATGCATAAGGATAAATATAATCTCAAGTTAAGCACTCTTACTGATTATAGAGAGCTAATCTTAACATAAATTGGCTGTCATTTGCAAGGGCAAACATATCCAAAGCTTCTCTATAGTGTCACTTTAATATTATTTGTCAATAATATTTGTCATGATTTTTTTGGGATTGAATGTAGATGCTTCTAGAATGACTTCGGTTGTGTCAAAGCATTGGTGGCTTATTGTTCTGATGTCTGAAATTTACTCTGGCTTAATAAGAATTAAGAAAAAAATCTTTTAATATTTGGGAGAATGGTGTTACTGGGGATTGAAAAAAGGACTTCACATTGAATTTACATCCCCAGCCCTTTTTATTTTTTATCTTATAACTTTATCTTCCCAGGGTGCCTCAAACTTGTGACCCTCCTTCCTCAGCTCTGGAGTAGTTGAGATTATGGGGATGTGTAACTCCATCCAGCTATAATTATCTTTTAGGAAATATGATATCCTGATGGACTGTGTTTGATTGTGTCACCAAGTTCAGGCACCTATAATGGTTTAATGACAATAGAGTACCCATTTTTGACAGGTCTAGACAAAAAAAAGGGGATACAAAGGAAGAACCATGATGTGTTTGTATAAACAGTACAGTTAGGATAAATATGCAGTACTTTTGCATAATTCTATAAGAAGCAAAATTTGCACTAATAGTGTTTAGACAGGATATTATATCTGCTTCTAGGACTATGGACAACCACTAGGAAGATAACAAGGAAGAAAGTATTAATTATTGAAACTATGCTATAATTCAGCTTTGAAAAATAAGTTAAGTATACAGCTACATTCTCTTAATTCATTGATTAAAGACATCTGCTCTAATAGTGTCTGTAAGTAGAATATCATGTATGTACCTTGTACGACAACAAACCAGTACAAAAACAATTTGCAACATATTAATTATTGAATCTGTCCTGTTTATTTGATTTGAAACTTTCAAAAAAAAAAGAAAATATAATATTATGGATTTAACTATTTTATACCTAGTAAGAAGCAGGAAAACATGAATTTACATATTTCAGAAACAGGCATTAGCATTTCTTAATCTGCAACTCTGTTGTTCCATAGTAAACAACTTCTTCACATACTGATAATGAAAATATGAGTTCGATGAACATTTAGATAGATTAAATAAATAGTATAATTTATATGTGTGTAGTCAAAAGAAATACAAACAAAAAAAGGTGTATATAATCATAGTATATGATAGAGTAGGTTGCTTACAGTAATGTAAGCTGGTGACTGAGTCAGGCTGTGGTGGCCCTGGGGAGGCTGAAAACTGGAGGATCACTGTGAGTCTAGGCAGCATATTGAGACCCTGTACCAAATAAATAGTTTAAGCTGTTTTCATTTATTATTCCTCCTATTATTTAATAGTTAAGGAGACACATCTTTATCTGTCTGTTTATCTGTCTATCTATTTAATTTTCAGTTGTTTGAGACAACAGTTTGCTGTGTGGCCTAGGCTGATCTCAGTGTCATGGTGATCTTCCTGCCTTAGCTTCCCAAGTGCTAGGAGTATAGGCATGCACCATTACTCCTGGCTTCAAGTATAAAATTTTAAAAGTTGCTTAGCATATATGAGGTCCTGGATTCAAACCACAGCTCAAAAAAAGTTATTATATGTATTTTCTAGGCCTAACATGATTTTTTTTTACAATTAATAAAACTAGCATGATGACAATAATACTGCTACTTACCATGTAATAAAACAAGTACTATACTTAAAATTAACCTACTGAGAGCCTGATGTGGTGGTGCACACCTGTAATTCCAGCTCTTGGGAATCTGAACAAAAGGAATCATGAACTCAAGACCATCTTAGAATGTATAGTGAGACTACATCTCATGGTGAACATTGATACTAGTTCAGATTGATCCATGTGTATGTATTCCCTTTTCCATTCCATTTAAATTGGATTTATTTTCTTATTTTTATTTATTTATTTATTTTTTGCAGTACCAGGTATCAAACTCAGAACCTTGTGCTTGCCAGGCAAGCACTTATTCCACTGAGCTATCTCCCCAGCTAAAATTGGATTTAAATTAGAACTTTATACCACTAATGGTAGCTTTGTTTGTTTGTACAAGGAATCAAATCCAGGATGTTGTGCTTGCCAGGCAGGCATTTGTACCACTTCTGTATTAAAGATTCTTCATTCAGTTTATATTTTTAAAATATTGGTCAGATGTTCCAGGAGCTGGACTTGGCATTTGATAAACAAGGATGTCTAAAACAACTGAAGTGACAGAGTACCTAGATGCTTTATGGGAATTATTTAATTTCCAAACCAGTGTATTATTATCTAATCCTTCTTTCATAAATGGAAAAATTTAGATTTTGAAAATTAGGTATAGTAGTTAAGGTCACTGAGCATTATGAGTACAAGAATCCAGCCCTGTCTGATACGAGAGCTGGCACGTGTAACCAAACTGCTGTGCTCCATGTATGCTGCAAATGTTCAGTCCTCTAGAACATAAAGGTCGTAGGGTCTGGAAAGGAGAAAATACATTTCAGGTACATGTGTCACACTGAGGTAAGGCCCAGTGATAGAAGTAAAGCTGTAGTGGCAGATACCCAGGCTGCTGGAGCACAGAAGGAGCTTAGGCAAGTGCAGGGACCATGGTGTGATCCTCAGCACTACATGCCATTCCAGTCCCCCAGGCCAAGCTGAGCTGGCCAGAGTCTGGGCGTACCAGCCATTGCCTGTAATCCTAGCTCTGAAAACAGGAGGATCACTGAGTTCAAGCTGCATAGTGTGACCCTGTAACAACCAATTACATTAAAAAACCAACTGACTGGTTCAAAAGACACCTGCCCAAGTAATGCTCAGTGTAAACTATTAAGTGGTTAAAGAGCTCTGTGATGTCATATTTGTTCTTTGTAATAAATTTGATTATCTTATAGTTGTTGCTCCCAACGTAATGTAAAATGGTATTGAGACATAAACTCAAGGCAGAAATAAGAGGAAAGAGGAATTATTGGTTGGATTTGTCCTCTTTATCAAGAAAAGCTTTCCCATAGGCAACCCACTTAGGTCTCCCTTCTGTCCCTCTCTCGGACAGGATCTTTCTTTCCTCCAATAATTACATTCTGTTCTTAAAAAACGAAAGGAAAGGAAAGGGTAAGGGTAAGGTTTCCCAAATGCTCCCAGCAGATTTCAGCTTATATCTTGTTGGCCAGAACTGAATCACAGGGCTACCAGTAACTGCAAGGGAGGTTAGAAAAGTAAATACTTATCTCTCGAGGGAAAGGGAAGGTGGGGGTAGGTGCTAGCTAGGTTGGCCAGCCAAGTGACTGTTATAGATATACTACATACTGTGTTTGCAGTACCTGTAAGACGTTTTGGAATCGGGAACTTTCATGACTTAGCCCTGAATACTGTTTTGTGAATCACATCTATAGCTATGATTAGTTGATATTATGAAGAGTTAAATGACCTAATGAAAATTAAACCAGACAGTAAGATAGAGGCCAGCCTGGACTACATAGTGAGTTCAAAGCCAGCCTGGACTATGTAGTGAGACCCTGTCTCAAAACATACACACACACACACACACACAGACAGACAGACAGACACAGAGATAGACAGAGAGAAAACAAAATTTGAGTTGGACCATCAAGGGCTATCATGGAGGAGTTGGGGAATTGGAATATCATAGTGTAATGCTTGCATCACTGAAGATAAATCAACTCAAAAAGTATTCTGTTATGTCTTTGGAATTATAAGCAGTCCCTCAAAGACAAAACAAGCAGTAGGTTTGCAGTATGTCATAAAGACTCTCAAGAGCATGTCATGTCAAAAAAAAAAAAGGAGCATATCATGTCAATATGCTGTGTAGGTGATTATAACACAAAACTAGAAATAAGTGCTAATAATTTTCAGTCATGCGTTACATAGAGCATGGTTGGGATAACTTGAGAGAGTAAATAACATGTTTTTTAGTTACATTTGAAAGAGTCTAGCTAGGTATATAGCACGTACCTGTAATCTTAGCACTTGGGAGGCCAGGACAGAAGAATTTAGGGTTCAAGGCCAGCCAGCCTGGGCAATTTAGCAATTTAGCCAGACCCTACATTAAAAAAAAAAAAAAAAAAATTTTGGGCTTTCTCATTTGGGGGAGGTTTATTTTTTGTTTTTGGTGCCAAAGACCAAATCTAGGACTTCCAGCTTGCTAGTCAAGCATTCTACCGCTGAGCCAAATCCCCAGACTCATTTCTCATTTGAATGTAAATTTTTTTATCAATTATTTAATAGTTCATATCCAGTACAGTCATAGAGACCAAATTTTGTATTTATTTTTTGAAATAGGTCTTGCAAGGCTTATGGGTTAGCTCAGATGTCTAAAGCTCCTGCCTGGGCAAACTCAGTCAGGCACAGGGGACCGTGGTTTGATCCCTACCCCACATGCTGCACAAGACCTGCCCTTTAAGGCAGCCTGAGCCAGCCAAAAAAAATAGGTCTTGCTATGTAGTTCAGGCTAGGCTTGAGCTCACAATGATCTTCCTTCTCTGACTCTGTAATGCTAAGATTACTGGTATGCACCACCACATCCAGTCTTGCTTAAGCTTTTTAATGTTTTTTGTTTATATTGCTTTGTCATTGTTCATAATCCAGAGCCATCCTTTGCAAGTGCTCCACCATATTCCCAGCCCCTCTTGATGGTTTTATATAAGTATTTATAAAATATATATTCTGTTACAAGAAAGATTTTAACATCTGATTTACTGAGGTGTAATTCCCATATATTAACATCCACTTTTTGTGTGGGTGTGTGTACTGGGAATTATCCATCCTTTTTAGTTGTATGTCTTAGATTTCGATAAGTATATGTAGCCTGAGGCTTACAAATGGAATCATGATCGAAATACGGAAGATTTCCATCACCTTCAAAAGTCACCCTATGTTTCCTTTATTATTTATTTATTTATTTTCCTATGTTTCCTTTAGATCCCCTCTCACATCCCCAGCCACTATTCTGGTTTTTCTTTGTAGCTTGTCTTTTTTTATATTAATTAATTAATTTAGTATTGGAGATTGAACTCGGGACCTTGCACTTGCCAGATGAGTGCTTATGCTGCTGAGCTATGTCCCATCCTTTGTACCTTGTCTTTTTTGTATATGTAGCTTTTTTTCTCTCTAGGGCCTTGTACTGAGCTACAGCCCTTGTTTTTTGTTTTCACTTTTTATTTTGAGACAGTCTCACTGTCTTCCCCAGGCTGGCCTTGTACTTGTTATCCTTTTGCCTCAGCCCCCTGAGTGAGTAGCTGGAATTACAGGCATGCACTGCCACATCCAGCAGCTTTTGTTTTTATTACCACTTAGTGAAGAAAATTAATAAGACATTATCAGTTAATGGCAGTTTGAGGAAAGCTGAGCAAGATATTGCATTGTATCTTAACATTAAATACTTGATTTGTGTTAACTCTTACAGTTCTCATTTCACTATAGCTGATTCTCTCAGTCATTTGTTATATAAGCATGTAGCAGGAGCCAGGCATGGTGGTGCACACCTGGAAAGCATTTAAGGTTGAAGCAGGAATATCTGCCACAAGTTCAAGGCCAGCGTGGATTACATAGACGACCCTGTCTCATAACACCAATAACAAAGAAAGACACAGAGAGGTCCGGGGAGATGGCTCAGTGGAATAAGCACTTCCCTGGCAAGCACAAGGGCCTAAGTTCAATCCCCTGTCTCCCCACCCCCCCAAAAAAGAAAGAAAGACAGAGAGAGACAGAAACAGAGAGACAAGGAAAGAGGAAAGAACATGAACACAGTTCTATCTTTGGTCTTCTTGAACTCAATTCTGCTATTTAGTCAGAAAAACCCTAGTGACAATTAAAGCCTAGAAGTTACAGTTCTTTTGTACATTTTTTTTTATTATTACAGAATGTTTAAAGATACGGAAACTTGGATGCCATTCTTATTCCCCAGGGGTGGCTCTGACTGGATGTTCAGGATGGAGTGGTTGCTGACCCTTTGAACACAGCTATTGTGCTAGGTTAATATTGTGTTTCCGTCTATAGTTTATCACTCAGAGTGCTGATCTGAAACAAACCATCCGGTTTATCCAGCTAGGCCAGGACACCTCTATGTAGAAGCAAAAGTACGGATAAGGATTTCCTTGTACTTCAACTGCTAGAATTTTTTTGTTAGTTGGAAAAACATGAATAAGTGTTTTTATAAGTATTTTTCACTTACTTTGTTTCCTTCTGTTACATTCTATATGTGTAATATATTATACTTTTATAGCAATCTTTATGTTCTGCCTTATACTTTCTACCTTATTAACTGATCTACTGAGGGCAGTTCTTTTCAACTAAACAAGCATTAAGACAAAAATCTGTAAATCAAACATTTTCAATACTGAGATAGATCTTTATTGTTGAGAGGGAGGAAAAGTTTTTTTTAAGACTAAAAACTTTGTTTCCTGTTATATGCTAAGAATAGATAAGAGCCTATACATTGGATTTATGAGGTAAGGGCTTTATAAAAGAAATTCTAATTCATTATTGACTCCGTATATTAAGTTTACATTTTTATGTCACTGAAAGGACAAACTGCTCATCTAAAAACCATGTGCTGAAGCTGATAATAATTTATTGGGAATTTCTCTTTAATAGTAGACCTATTAGTAACCTCTTTGTGTGTGCGTGTGTTTTAGGGAAGGGTCTATAGGATGGGTAGTAATTGGACTTGTAGTGATCCCTGTTTACAGCCTCCCAAGAGCTGGGATTACAGGTACGTGCCACCATGCCCAGTTTCAGTTGCCAATCTCAGTGCACCCTGGGGTCTGGGCTGGCATGGCAGGCTGGGGATCGAATTCCAGGTCCCTACACCTGCTTGCATGCACTTTAATCCATTGAGCCATTTGGCCAGCCCTTCATATTAGTAACCTCAACAAAGATCTTCATGTAGAGTTTATGTGTTAACCTTCAGTGTAGGATACAGTAACCATATCTCATACAGTCAAACGTGCATCATGGTGTTGAACAAGGGCCCTTTATCCAAACATTTGTTAAGAAATCTTTAATTTAAACCAATTAACAGGGCTGGGAGATAGTTTGGCAGTCTAAGCATCTGCCTGGCAAGCACAAGGACCCAGGTTCAATCCACATGCTGTGCTGGCCATATACCAAGCTGGCCACTGAAACCAGGCATGGTGGTGCATGCCTGTAATCCCAGCATTGGGGGGCTGAGACAGAAGGATCACTATGAGTGAGACCCTGTATGTATCCAATAAATAAATAGAAAGACAAAAATTTAAAAAAAAAATAAAGGGAAGAGCCGGGGAAATAGCTCAGTAGAATAAGCACTTGCCTGGCAAGCACAGGGTCCTGAGTTCAACCCCAGTTCTGCAAAAAAATAAAATAAAATAAAATAAAGGGGCTAGGGAGATGGCTCAGTGGAATAAGCACTTCCCAGGCAAGCACAAAGGCCTGAGTTCAATCCCCCGTTCTGCCAAAAAATAAGAATAAAATAAACCAATTAACAATGAGTTTTAACTATATTATGTTACTCATGCCATAAATATCTCTCTCAATTTTGCCAAGGATAGGAAATTTAAGACTCAATTTTTATAAATGTACTGTATATATTTATAAATGATAGAATTTTTCATAATCCATCCTAATCTTATTTACTGTACAGCACATGTGTTAGTGATCCTTGTCAGGAACCCTTTATCAATGCACTGCCAAATGTGTATTTCTGCTACAACTAAGTATGCATATTGTTACAGCAAAGTCAGGGAGAATAGAGTACACCTTCTTCTCTATGAGATAGAAGCAAACTGTTAGTTAGAAGCCACCACAGTAATGGTGAACTTTTTAGAGCTTTCAGTGATACAAACAGCCTGCTGTGGCCTATGTGCCAGAGGTTTGCGCATAGCTAGGATCATGGAAACATTTCACTGGACTGTGAAAATGTACTCAGGCTTTAAACAGACACAAGCTGCTAAACAGTTCTGAAGGGTAACTTGGAAAAAAGTAAAAGAATTATACATATATACTGTAGGAGAATTGGTTTTCTTTTGTATCTATTTTAAAACAGGGAACACAGAGTCTTACTACACAGATGTGACTCATAGTGATCCTCTTGTTTTCAGCCTCCCAAGGGCTGGGATTACAGGTACATGCCATCACGCCCAGTCTCATTTGCTATTTCAGCGTGCCCCAGGGATGGGGCTGGCAAGGCACACCAGTGATCAAACCCCAGTCCCTGTACCTGTCTAAGTAGGTACTTTAGTCTGCTGAGTTACTTGGCCGGCCCTGAGAAATTCTCCTGCCTCAGTCTTCCACAGTTTTGGGATTACAGGCATGGACCCCACGCTCAGCAGCATTTTGAGCTTTGATTCTTTCAAAGTACCATTGATCAACTGAAGTAATAGACAAAACAGAAATGATGACATGGGACAACTGCCAGGATGCTGATGTGTAAAGTGTTAGATGAGTATAATATTTATTTATTTATCTATTTGCGGTATTGGGGATTGAACTCAGGGCCCTGCACTTGCAAGGCAAGTGCTTGTTCTACTGAGCTATCTCCCCAGCCCTAGATGAGTATAATATAAAAGAGGATGGCTATGCACTGTCACAATTGGCCTTTCAGTGAGAGTAGAAATAGAGCACCTAGAGTACTGTAGGCCCTTGGTTCAATTGGTAGCAATGCATGCACACACACACACACACACACACACACACACACACAGTATAAATAGTTCCCAGTGAACTTGTCTCTTGGGGTAGTGCAGCAGCAGTGATTGAACTCATGGCCTTTGCACTGAACTACATCTTTAGCCTTTTGTTTTGTTTTTGTTTTTTGAGAGAGAAGGTCTCACTAAATTGCTCAGTATACCAGAATATTGGAATTACAGATGTGGTGCCACCATTGCCAGTCCTGAGCCATTTTTAAATATTTTACCTTAAAATATGGTTACACTAATTGCTAGATTTGAATTTGTAATCCTCCTGCCTCAGCCTCCTAGAGTACTGGGATTACAGGTGTGCTTTATCACTCCTAGTCTCTTACATATGCTTACCTACTGCCTTTCTCATTGCCTCTGCTCAAATTAAAATAAATTGCCTTACCTATTCTAATCCTATACATGGTGAGAATGTCTTTTGGTGTTGTCAGCACTTTTTTTTCACTTGCACTGTGTGTTTTGAAGTAGGTTATGAAGGTTATGAAACAGATTGGAGCATAACTTCACATAAAACAATACTTCTTAGAGGAGAAAGTAATAGAAAGTGAATTGACCTAAAAAACAGTATGTCATAGAACATAACATGTCTTAACCATAAAAGGAAAAGGAAAAGTATGTATCTTGATTATTCAGATGCAGTGTCTTCAAGCTTTTTATTGAATTATATAAAGGATTTTAACCAAATATACTTACGTTATGGCAGTTTTCCCAGTCCAACTTGCTGGTAGCTATCTTCATTACAAAAAATAACTAATATACAAACCCAAAAAATTTAAAACATTTTTAAAACAAAATTTTGGAAAGCTTGCATATTCTATTGAAAATGAGCCATCTCAAAGAAAAAAATTAAATTCATTTAAGAAATAATTTATAAATAACCCTCAACTATTTGGCCATATTAGATTAGTAGTTACAGAAGTCTGCAAGGAGAAATTATATAGTAAACAGCCAAAATCCCCAAATTTTTTTGTATGTTTGTATATAAAAGTATGAAATCAGATACTTGAATATCAAAGTAATAGCCATTTTAGAACCTAACTGAGGCTAAAAAGTATCTGTTTCTTTGCCAGTTTCCATAATTTTATTATAAATGACCATAATTTTAAAATTCTGAAATGTTAATTGCTGGGAATAACTTTCAGGACTAACTTACTTCTGGTTTCTTTGGACTCATTCCACTATAGCTCACATTCTTAAATTCTCCATGTTGTTTTAGTGGTAATTTGAAATCTTCAAGAAATGATGTTTCTCCTTTTATTGACCTGGATAAGGCTTTGATTGGAATGGAAAAGGAAAGATGGGTAATGAACAAATGTAAAAGTCCATAAGAACTGACATAAACCACAGAAAATGTTGATTATCCTTCTGTCTCAGCCTCTCTAGTGCTAGGACTACAGACCGGCACCACCACACCTGCTTCAACCTCCCCTTCTAAAAGGTGTGATCAGGGTTGGGGAGATAGCTCTGCAGTCTAAGCCCATGCCTGGAAAGCACAAGGACCTGGGTTTGATCCCAGTATCACATGACATGCTGGCCACTGAAACCAGGCATGGTGGCACATGCCTGTAATCCCACCACTGGGGAGGCTGAGATAAGAGGATCACTGTGAGTCTGGGCTGTGTAGTGAGACCCTGTATAAAATAATAAAAAAAGATTTAAAAAATAAACCAGAAAATGTTGAAATATCATCTTCTAAGGTGCACATGCTGCTTCTGGAGATATGCATAGTTTCTATTGAGGACTCTTCTTCCCTGATGCCTTACAAGGAGAAAAGAGCTAACTGTACAGTGTTGATGTAGGGCATTGCAGAGACATTAAGTACAACCTTGGAAATTCTGGTACTGCAGAAAATATGTGTTAGATGCAAAGTTCTGGTGACTGTCCATTATCTGTTTACTGATATAAAATCACACATAATGCTTCCAGTTCTTCAGACAAAAATATAAAGAACCAGGTGTGATGGCACACACTTGTAATCCCATACTCAGGAGGCTGAGGCCGCAGGATCACCATGAGTTTAAGGCCAGCCTGAACTATATGGTGAGAACCTGAGGAGAGTGAGAGATTATAAAAGAAATGAAAACAGTATTATACATTCATTGAGCCAGGAGATCAAGACAGGATGGGCATGTATATGTATAATTTTTCACCTATGAAGATAGCAAAGATTGTTTTCTAGGGGTTGCTTCATTTTGGCAAGTATACTAACAAAGACATGCTGGAGGGAGCATAAAATGACATAATCCTTTTCAGGAGTCATTTGGCAGTATTTATCACTGAGTCTTAAATATTTCTTTGACCCAGGAACTTTTTTCTCTGAAAAAATAACTTTATTATAGCATGATTTAAACTATGTACCCAATAATTAAGTAATTAACAAATAAATTTTGGTAAACACAATAGAATGCTATCTGATTTTGAATGATGCTTATGAAGAGTTTGTACAACATGGGGAAATGTTCCTATGATAAGTATAAAGGGCTAAAGAGTCTGGGAAGAAAAGCCAGGTATGGTGGCACAGACCTGTAATTCCAGCACTTGGGAAGCTGAGGCAGGAGGATTACTGTGAGCTCAAGGCCACACTGTGCTGCAAAGTGAGTTCAAAGCCAGCCTGAACTGCATAGTAAAGCCTTGTCTCAAAAACTCAATCCTCAGTTCCAGCAAAAAAAAAAAAAACCAACAAAGCAAAACAAAAGCCAAGTATTGTATGCCCATGTGATAGAAACACCAAGCATTAGCCACTGTGGCTCTTTCAGCACACTGGGCTTTTCCCATAGGCACTACATAGAGAAAGGTTATAGGGTTGTTTGTTTGTTTTTTTTTAAGATACTTTAATCACAATAATGCTCTTGAGAATATCTTGATAGTCTTAGAAATAGCACCAAGGAGAAAAGACAACTGAAAGGAAAGAAAGGGGTCAGGAAGAAAGAAAACGAGAAACCTTGGCTCCAATATGACAACTTCAAACTGCCATTTCCTCAGGGCTAATAACATAGTACCAGGAATTTTCTTCTTTGCTTTCAGGACTATAATGAGGAAATTTCTGTCTGACCAGTATCAGGGACACATCAGCTGCTGTACTAAGTTTCTTCAAATATCCTGAAATTGTGGTGAGTTTGAGCCCACCATCTACCACTTCTACAACTTTTCTTAGAGTTGTATGAATACAGTCCCACTGAATATACACAATTATCAGTTTACCCCTATGAAATTTTAGCAAACTTTTGTGTTAGGATTAAGAAAAGGAAATAGAGGGAGTATAAAATGTTAGGGATATAGCTCAGTAGAATAAGTGCTTGCCTGGCAAGCTCAGAGTCCTGAATCCCTGGTGCTGGAAAAAAAAAAGAAGTAGAATTTGAAATGTGCTTTGGAAAAGGATACTATTGGCAAGAGTTGGGCATGTGGAAATGATAAAATACAGGGATGAATGTGAATAAAGACAGATAGTAAAGATTAAAATATATATTTCAAGAAGTAGTTCAGTCGGTTGTGGCTTGTGCTTATGCTTAAAATTCTTTGGGGGTTTACTTGTGCAAGTATTTATATTAAGGTATATGGGAGGAGAAGAAAATTTAAGAATTGGTTGAAAAACAAAATTACATCAGACACTCCCAGGTATGGCACCTGCCTATAATCCCAACACTCTGGGAGGCTGAGGAAGGTCAATGGCAAATTCAAGCTCAGCCTGGGCAGTTTACTGACTTAGGGAGACCTTGTCTTGAAATTTAAAAGAAAAAGAAACCATTTGTAAAGGGGCCAGCTGTGGTGGTACACAACTAATTCCAATACCTGGGAGGTTGAGACAAGAAGATTGCCTTGAGTTTGAGCCCAATCTAAAGGACCCTGTCTCAGAAAAAAACACACACACAAAATAAAATGGGAATGTAGCTCAGTGAAAGGTAATAATAGGTTCAATCTTCAGTGCTAATATATATATATATATTTTTTCTTTCTTTCTTTTTTTTTTTTTTTTTGCATCTTTTTGAGACAAAGTCTCACTATGCAGTGAGACTGGCCTTGCATTCACTTTGTAGCCCAGGCTGGTCTGGAACTTGCAATGATCCTCCTGTTTTAGCCTCCCCAGTGCCCCACCATGCCTGGTTAACAATAAATAATTTTTTAAAAAACTGTATCAAAGACTTTCTTAACCACAATCTTCAGGCAGTTGGAAATCAGGAAGGCTTTTTGAGACCAGGGGTGGTATGGGTATGAGTTAGGGTTCAGTACAATTTGGGGACCTTATGTAAAGGAAAAAGAGAAGAAGTCGGGGCAAGATCTATGAAGAGGCCATTACAGGCACAAAGGGATAAACATTGTAGTACTCCATCTATGGGAGGCTCTTAAAATAGTCAAATTCATGGAGAAAGGAAGTGGAATGGTGGTTTCCAGGCACTGGAGAGGAGGTAACATGGAGTTGCTGTTTATGGAGGGAGCGATGGTTGCACAACGGCGTGAATCCGCTTAAAAAACTGCTGAAATGGTGACTTTTCCTTTGTGTGTATTTTACCACAATTACCTCCTCAAAAGGAAGCCATTATTGATTAGTGATTATGCTGATGACCCAGAAGCATATGAGCAGTGGGAATTGAGGGGAGAGAGTAGGTTAGAGATCAATTTCAGGGGTGGGAAGGTATGGGCCAACACATGATTAGATATCTTGTTAAAGAGAGGGGGGACTGAGGAGATAGCTTAGTGGTCTAAGTGCCTGCCTGCAAGCACAAGGTCCCTTTGGTCCCCAGTTCCACATGGCCATGGTGGCCCTGGGTGTGGTGGTGGACACCTGTAATCCCAGTGTGGGGGAGGCTGAGACAGAAGAATCAGTATGATTCTGAACTACATAGTAAGACCCTGTATGGGGGCGGGCATGGGACAGGACTGCCTTGCAGAGATTTAGAGGTCAAACCTTAAATAAACATGAGAATCAACCACTCTGGCAAATTTGAATTAATATAGATTTTTATGCTTTTCTGCAGTTTTACTCATCCTACTAACTAAACAGTAAGCACAGGATAAGGGTACCGATAATGAAGATTAACTCACACATTTGGGTAAGTTGAAAGGCTCAGGACAGTACTCAGGAGGAGTACAATGGTTCTGGCCAGGAACCAGAGGATAAAGAGAAATGCTAAGGTTAGAACCTTAACAGCACCTACATTGTAGGCATAAGAGAAGAAAAATGGTAAGTGGCCAGAAAAGAATGACAGAGTACACTTGATCTTGGTAAGGATGGAAATGGCGCTTTGGGGTTGGTGAAAGAAAACATCTCAAGTTTTATTTAGAAGCTATGAAGTAGTGAAAAAAGAAAGTACAATCATCAAGTATGACCTAGTTGTTCTCCAAGGATTAGTAAAGGGAAGTAGGAACCAAGACAGGGTTAATTGGATCATGGCAGGGCTTTTCCAGTTTGAATAAATTTGCTCCTATTTTAGGCCAGTCTTTCTTTCTTTTTTTTTTTTTTTTTTTTTTTTTTTTGACTTTGAGACAGGGTCTTATTATACAGTTCAGGCTGGTCTTGAACTCACAAGGAATGCTGGGATTACAGGCATGCACCACCATGCCCAGCTCTAGGCTAGTATTTCTGTGGCATATTTGTCTTACTATATAGTGGGTCTTACTATATCTCTATTTTGATGTTCTTTCCTTTCTCCCTAGTAGTAGCATATCCTTTTCCTCCTCAGTCCTTGGCAATTGCTCTGGAGTCTTCATTTACCTCTCTAGCCTTGCTCCTGCTTCTGTACCTGATCTCTCTATCCACTAGGCTGCCCTGCACAGACTCTATCAGCAGGCTTCCTTAGCCTTCAATTTTTGTTAGATTGAACCAATAGAGGAAGAAGAGGATGGAATGAGGGTGGAATATTTATTCCCTGGCTTCTAATCTGCAAGGTCATCTCAGTTTGGCTGAATTTACTGAAGGTCATTTCTCTTATCAATCTCTTCAGGACCCTTCCCTATGTCTGCTACAAATTTCCTGTCCTTGTCCCTTCCAGTGGAATATGGAAGCAGCCAAGCTATTAATATTAATAGTCCTATTAGCCTGGCATGGTGGCTCATGCCTGTAATCCCGGTGCTGGGAAAGCAGAGGCTGGAGGATCATTTGAGTTTGAGACCAACCTGGGCTACAAAATAAGCTCAAGGCCAACCTGAACTGCATAATAAGACCCTGTCTCAAAGACAAAAAATAAAAGGTCCTATTATAATAGAGTACTATACTGCTCTCCTTTATGATTTTCCAGTACCCTGCCTGCCCCAACTATATACATTGTTGCCTCACTGAATCTTGTATGGTCTGTATCCCTTGGAGACCCTGACAGGAAAAGAGATTTGATCCCACCTTAAATATCAAACATATGCAAATAACTTCCAAAGTTATATCTCCAACTCATTTTCTGGACAGCAAGCTCATGTATACAAGTACTAGACTTGTACTTGCATAGCGTGTGTCTCAAGCACCTGATTTTTCTTCCTCATTCTGTCAGTAGCAACTCTATTCTTCTAGTTGTCAGGACAAAAATGTTGAAATCATCCGTGACTTTCTTTTGGTCACTGTTCCTTACCTAATTTGTTCAGATATCAAAGTATGTCTACCTGCAGTATATAAATAAAATATGACCACTTCTTATTGCCTCCATTCCTGTCTATCCTGGTCCAACTCCTATCTTCTCTCATCTCTGATAACTTCCTACTTTCAGCTTCTGCACTTGCCCTCTTTCATTCTGTTTCAGAATAAAAGCCAAAGTTCTTACAATGGCCTAAAAGGTCCTGCATGATCTGGGTTCCAATTCCTTTATCTTTGTAACCCTCTTTTCTATTCCTGCTCCTTGCTTACTTTATGCCAGTGAAATTGACTTTCCTTACTGCTCTAAAACTGGCTGGCCAGCTGGGTGTGATGCCTCATCTGTAATCCCAGCACTCAGGAGGCTGAGGTAATAAGATTACCATTAGTTTGAGGCCAACCTGGGCCACACAGTGAGTTCAAAGCTAGTCTGAACTACATAGTGAGACCCTGACTCAAAAAAGAAAAAACAAAACTGAACTAAACTCTGGTTGTATTGTTGAATGCTTCCCTAGATACTTATACATGACTAATTCTCTTTGGCAGCTGCCTTCCTCTTGGTACAGGTTTGCATCCCCACCCTTTTCTTTTTTTTTTTTTTTTTTTTTTTTTTTTGTCTTTTTTGAGACAGGGTCTCACTGTGCAGTTCAGGCTGGCCTTAAGCTCACTTTGTAGCTCAGGCTGGTCTCGAACTCACAACAATCCTCCTGCCTCAGCCTCCCGAGTGCTGGGATTACAGGCATGCGCCACCACGCCCGGCTCCCACCCTTTTCTTGATGAACTTGAAGGTATGTTTGTCCTTGGAGACTTTGAGCAGCTCCATAGGGTACCACTGGCAGAGGGCAAAGCTGTACACCTCCCGGATCATGTCCTGCACAAACTTGGTGTGTTTGGTGAGGGCATCATGATGGCAATTGTGCCGTGGTTTGCCCACAGCCATGGGATAGCAGAGGGCCATGGCTACAATGGTTGCTGTGGCAGAAGCTCAGCCCTTTTCTTTTTTAATTATTTGGTACAGGATCTCCCTATACAGCTTGACCTCATAGTGATCCTCCTATGTCAGCCTCCCCACCACTGGGATTACAGGTGTGTGCCACCAAGCCCAGTTTCGGTGGCTCGCAAGGTTCTGGGACTAGCACAGCATGTGGTACCAGGGATCAAACCCTGGTCCTTGCACTTGCCAGGCAAGCGCTTAGACCACTGAGCTATCTGCAGCCTTCAGCCCTTTTCTTATTTTGAGACAGGGTCTTGCTAATTTGCTAAATTGTCCAGGCCAGATTTGAACTTGTAATACTCCTACCTCAGCCTCCAAGAGTGCTGGGTTTCAAGTGTGCACTACCATGCCCAGCTGCCAATGACCTTTTGTCAGCATATAGTTTTGTCTTTTTTTCTTTTCTTTTTTTTTTTTTTTGCAGAACCAGGGATTGAACCCAGGCCCTTGTGCTTGCCAGGGAAGCACTTATTCTACTGAGCCATCTCCCTGGCCCCAAGTTTTGTCTTTTCAATAATAGAATTATATGTACTCACACGAAGTGATAAATTGAGATTCATCTAAGTAGATGAATTTCCCGAGAGTTCATTGCTTTTTTTGTGTTGAGTTACTTTTCCCATTATTGATACCAAATATTAACTCTCCCACCTTCTTAGAGGAGGAAAGGTTTATTTTACCTTGCAGTTTGTAGAGATTTCAGTCCATAGTCAGCTGGCTCCAAGGTAGGGCAGCATGGCAGGGGAGAGGCCATCCACAGCAGGGTAAGCAGAATGCAGCAGCAGCAGCA
Organism: Ctenomys sociabilis; assembly: GCA_004027165.1. Taxonomy (NCBI): domain Eukaryota; kingdom Metazoa; phylum Chordata; class Mammalia; order Rodentia; family Ctenomyidae; genus Ctenomys; species Ctenomys sociabilis. Next base: position 35,665 of record PVKA01003000.1, read on the forward strand.
GCAGCAAACAATGGGCAGTAAAGCAGGCTTCCCTTTCCCTTTTATCCCTTCTAAGCTACAAGCCTTTTGGGTGCTGCCACACACACCCACAGTGGACCTTCCAATATCTATACGCAGAACTATGTTAGTTCCAATCTATAGACTAACTTGGTAGCACCACTCTTAATCCAGGATTATCCATCCTAGATCCAGCAAGTTCCACCTACGAGCACATGAGGCTTTGGAAACATAGATATGAGCCAACAAGTCATAACAATTGCTGAATAGTATTTTATTCTATAATTCTGCTAGTTTATCTGATTACTGAAGGAAATCTGTTATTTCTAGTCCTGTAGCTTAAGAATAAAGCTGCCAAAAACATTTGTGTATGTTTTTTTGTGTGAATGTTTTCACTTCTCATAAATTACTAATTACAATTGTTTACATACTTTGTTCACTGATGTGTTATTCTATGTGCCTAAACAACTGCTGGTTCATAGTGGGGGCTAATAAATTAGTGAATGTGCTTTGTAACTTTAAAATGATGACACACTTTATTGTAAATTCAGACACTCTGACTATATTCAAGGTAAATATCACCAAGCTTTAGACTATGGTCTCCGTAACTTTTTTTTTTTTTTGGTGGTACCAGGGGATTGAACTCAGGACCCTGTGCTTGCCAGGCAAGTGCTTGTTCTACTGAGCTATCTCCCCAGTCCTGTCTCCATGACTTCAAATGGCCAGCAGACAAGCACAATGACACCTGCAAATTGAGAATGTAAAAGACCTTTTACCAAAAGTAAAGCAATCCTACGCTAATCTTTTCGGAGACCATCTATCAGAGTCCTGATTTGGGAGGGGGACTCTTAGAATGAGGCTGAGGAGAAACCTCTTTGGAGAATACTTTCACAGTGACGTCAGCCTAACTCAGTCCTGTGCAGAAAGCAAAGCCATATCTTCCACCCTGAGGATAATCTGGAAAACAGCTTGCTTACAAAAGCAGGACAAGTAATGGTACCTTCATATTTTCTGACCAACTTAGTTTCATTTAATCATCTGCTGGACTAAGACAACAATGAAAGAAGAAAACCTGATTATATGAAAGGTAGTTTTTATAAGGAAAGGTAATCAACTCACCCGAATGTGTATATTGATAGCTATAAACTCTTCTGCACTGTGAAGGATCTTATGAGTAAGTTTAGCTGGCCACATAGCTGGGCAGGGGGACACATGTTTGTAATCTCAGTGCTTGAGAGGAGAAGGTAGGAGGGTAGAAAGTTTGTGCTCAGGCTAGACAATTCAGCAATTTAGTGAAATCCAGCAATTTAGGGGGATCATAGGTTATGAAGTGGACCGAAAAATACATGGGTTATAAAACTTCTCATGCAGCCAGGTATTCATGTTAAGACCATATGGCAGTGAAGTCAAAACTTTTAGAGCTTTCAGTGATACTAACAGCCTGCTGCACCTGCATGCCATAGGTTCACCACCACTCCCCTATGGCAACTAGGGAGGACTTAGTATAGGAATAATACAGAATACCATTAATATTCAAATAAATTAGAAACATTAATTTTCAGTTTTTTCAGCATATGAATGTTTAATTACCTGACATAGTCCTCAGCTCAGGTGAAACTCTTAGTAAAGTGATCCATTGGTGGTGTGTGTCTGCTTTTGTTTATTTATTTTTATTTATTTATTTATTTTTTTGGCTTTTTGAGACAGGGTCTCATTATGCAGTTCAGGCTGGCCTTAAGCTCACTTTGTAGCTCAGGCTGGTCTCGAACTCACAACAATCCTGCTGCCTCAGCCTCCCAGTACTGGGATTATAGGCATGCACCACCACGCCCAGTTTGCTTTTGTTTTAAACAAGTGTGGTAATTGGTCCAGAGGTGGTGTTGTTGATTGAATATTAATTGCTAATATAGACCGAATGAACTTCTGAATAGATCGTTAGGGCTCTTTCATAATCACTGTAATGTTTAAGAGTACTCATTTAGGGCCCTAGCATGATGGCACTTACCTGTAGTCTTATTGTTTTGTTTTGGGGTTTTTTGGCAGAACTGGGGATTGAACTCAGGCCCTTGTGCTTGCCAGAAAAGCACTTATTCCACTGAGCCATCTCCCCAGCTCCCTTGTAGTCTTATTGTCTAAGAGGCTGAGGCAGAAGCCTGGACTTCATAGTGAGACTCTGACTCAAAAAAAAGTAGTCACTTAAAATGTATTTTTTGGCTGGAGAGATAGCTCAGTGATCTAAGAGCCTGCTTGGCAAACTCAAGGACCTGGGTTCCATCTCTGGTACCACATGCCGTGCCAGTCCCAGTTGCTGAACCAGCCACTGAAACCAGATGTGGTAGTGCATGCCTGTAATCCCAGTGCTGGGGAGACTGAGACAGGAGAATCACTATGAGTCTGAGCAGCATAGTGAGACCCTGTACCAAAAACATTAAAAATAAAAAATAATAAAAGTAAAAATAAATAAAATGTATTTTCAAGTTGGTAGTCTATTCTTGTATAGTGCCTTAAATGTTTAAAAAGTATGTCTGTGCAGTTGGCAGTGACTGGAAACCTTAGGGATTTCTGCCAAGTTCTTGTGATCTAATCCTCTCTTGGAAGCACAAGGCGAAGTGTGTATTAAATGCCTGAGTCAGCCAGTTCAAAGGATATATTGGCTGCATCTGTGCTTACTTTTGTAGGATGAAAAAATCTCCTTGGTGACCTGAGACAGCTTTTACTCTCTCCACAGAGAAAAACATCCACTATAACTATGCAGAGAAAGCAAACATCTATACACATACACATAGATGTAGAATCTAAATGTTACTGTTAGAGTTACTATATTTTTGGTTGGTAATGGTGGCACACACCTGTAATGCCAGCACATGGGGGACTAAGGCAGGAGGATTGTTGCAAGTTTGAGGTCAGCCTGGGCTACATAGTGAGATCTTTGTCTCAAGAAAGGAAACAAAAAAAATGACTTTCTAGTATTAAGTTTCATTTCAACAGATCTTATTAAATAACTTAGAAGAAAATAGTTTTATCTCTTGTACTGATTACAAATGATATATTTTTTTAACTAAGGGAAAGAAAAAGGAAGAAACCTACTATTTATTGAATGTTTAGTGTTACTCCTTTGTGGATGAGGACCTGAGAACAGTCAAATGTGTTCACATAGCTTTTTTTATTTTTATTTTTATTTTAGTTTAAGGAAGGGTCTACTGCGTATTCAGGGTCTCACTACTAGATCAGACTCATAGTAATCACCTGTGCCTCCCAAGATCTGGGATTACAGGCATGGGCCACCATGCCCAATTGTCAATTGTCATCTCTGTGCACCCTGGGGTGGGGCTGTCATGGCAGGCCTGGGGATCGAACACTGGTCCCTGTGCCTGCTAGCAGCCAATTTAATCTGCTGAGCTATTTGGCCTGCCTGGGGTTGTTTTCTGTTTTTTTTTTTTTTTTTTTAAACAATAACATACTTTGATTCCTTTTTTTTTTTTTTTTTTTTTTGGAGGAAGCAGGGATTGAACTCAGGCCCTTGCACTTATTCCACTGAGCCATCTCCCCAGCACCCTCTGTTCACATAGCTTTGAAGCTGCAAATGTAGTTAGGATTCGAACCATACATGCTTCCAAAGGTGTCTCCATCACCGCATTGTACTGCAGAGCTGTCAGCTGGTCACATAAGATTATTACCAAAGTGCCAGGCATAGTAGTGCTTGCCTGAAACCCCAGAACTTGGGAGGCTGAGACTCGAGGATTGATGCAAGTTTGAGGTGTGTCTGAGCTACAAACTGAGTTCAAGGCCAGTTTGAACTACATAGCAAGACCCTGTCTCAAACAGATTATAACCAAACAAAAGTGCAGGGCTGGGGCTGGGGAGATGGCTCAGTGGAATAAGCGTTTCCCTGACAAGCGCAAGGATTTGCGTTTAATCCCCAGTTCCACCAAAAAAAAATAGTGCAGGGCACTGGGGTGGGGGATACTTAATATTATAAGAAAACAGTGAGAACAATTAAGCATGATACACTATTTGAAATACATACATATATATATATATATATATATATATATATTCACACATTTGTAATCATGAATATATATATATATATATATATGTATTTCATATATATATATATGTGTGTGTGTGTGTCTGTACAAACTCATTGCTTTCATGAATGGAAACTGGGCAGCTACCAATCTTTATCACTTTCATTTAAAAATTTTTATATCTTCTTTTGAGTTTTGCTTTATCTGTACATAGATTGATCATCCCTCATCCAAAAATCTAAAACACTCAACATCCAAAACGTTCTGAGTACAGGCATGTACAGACATCAAAAGTGGAAAATTCCACATCTGACCTCATGTGACAGTGAAAACATGCAAGAACACTAAAACTATTGTTTAAAATTACCTTCAGGGGCTGGAAATGTGGCTCAGGAGTAGAATTCTTGCCTGGCATACATGAGATGTAATATACGTATGAAACATAAATGAATTTTTGTGTTCAGACTTGGGTCTCATCTCGAAGATATCTCTTTATGTGTATGTCAATATTTTAAAGTCCAACACTGGGTATGATGGTACTTGTGATCTCAGTACTCAAGAGGCTGAAACAAGAGTATTACTGCCAATTCGTAGTGAGCTGGGGCTATATGATGAGTTCAAGGCCAGTGTGAACTGTACAGCAAGACCTTGCTACTCACAAAATGTAAAATTGAAAGACCTGTGATCCAAAGCATTTCAAATAAGTGAGTACTCATATTACGTATTCAAAAGGGAAACCTTTGTATGTGTGTAGTGCCAAGGATTGAACCCAGGACCCTGTGCATACTAGGTTAAACAACCTACTATTGAGTTATACTCGCAGTCCGAATTTAATATTCTTTTAAAATAAAATATGAAAAACACTTAGAAAAAAAAAAGAAAAGAAAATTAGCCAAGTGCTATCACCCCAATGAGTTTCTGTCCAGTCTTACTTCCTATATATAGTTTTTCATCTCCTCATTTTTCTTTTCTTTTGCAGAACCAGGGATTGAACGCAGGCCCTTGCGCTTGCCAGGGAAGTGCTTATTCTACTGAGCCATCTCCCCAGTCCCTCTTTTTTTTTATAAGAGTAGAAAAATTTATTAGAGAAAAGGAATGGGGAATAGGAATAGCTCCTAAGAGACAAGAGGAGTCCTGGATATGTTGTCCTCCTTTCCTTATTTTTCATATAACTAAATTATACTGCATATGTAATTTTGTACTATTTTGCTTTAACATTTTACCAATTATTTTCTCTTTAGTTGTAATGTTAGGCTGCACATTACAGGCTGCATACCTATAATCCCAGCACTCAGGAGGTTGAGGCAGGAAGGTCATTGCAAGTTTGAAACCTGCCTGGGCTACAAAGTGAGCCAGCCTGAGCTGCATGGCAAGAACCTGTCTTAAAACAAACAACAACAACAAATATATATATATATATATATATATATATATATATATATATATATATATGCTAACTTAAAATGTATCAAGGCAAAATGCTACTATTTAACTTTCAGTGCATAGCACCTTAAACAAAAATGTTAACAGTGTGATGATTCTACTGTCAATGCACTTTTAGGCAAGGACCTTTGTTTCTTGGGATTTTTAGAACCTGTAGAGCTGGCATGATGGTGCACACCTATAATTCTAGCACTGGGAGGCTGAGGCTGAGGATCACCAGTATAAGCCTAACCTAGGTGATTTAACAGTTTAGCAAAAGGCCGCAGAGATAGCTCAGCAGTCTAAGTGCCTGCCTAGGCAAGCACAAGAACCCTGACACCATATGCCCTGACAGCCCAGCCCTGGGTGCACTGAGCCAGCCACTGAAACCAGACATGGGTACTTGCCTATAATCCCAGCACTGGGGAGACTGAAACAAGAGGCTCACTACAAGTCCGAGCTGCATAGTGAGACCCTATACCAAATGCATAAAAAGAAATGAATAAAAATAAAAGGATTTAATCTCCAGTACCACCACCACCTAAAAAAGAGAACATAGAGGATTGGTAGGACCAAATGAACCTTTTTTTTTTTTTTTTTGGCAATACTGGGGATTGAACCTTGTGCTCACCAGGCAAGCACTTATTTTACTGAGCTGCCTCCCTGGCCCAAGTAGGACCAAATAAAAATACTTCTATTCCACAAAGATAAAGTATGATCATACCAAATGACTACAAAGTCAAGAGGCTGGTATATTTGTACTTGTCTAGGCCTAAATAACTCATTAAAACTCTGACATTCAAGTCTATATACAGTAAGATCATATTATGTAACAAGAAAGTTGATAAGTTCATGGTGGCACACATCTGTAATCCCAGGCAAGAAGATCATAGACTTAAATCTAACCTGGGACCCTGTTTCAAAATTTAAAAAATGGCTAGGAATATAAATCCAGTGTGATACATCAGAAGTTGGGTTCAATCCCTAGTACAGAGCAGAGAGAAGGGGAGTAGGTAAAGGGAGACTAAATTAAAATATTTATTACTGTTATCTCTTCTAACCCCCAAATTCCCTCTGGCTCTTATTAAGAGAAGAGTTACTATATGAAGAAGTCAAAAACAACTAAAACCAAAACCAAAAAAAAGTCATTCCTTAAGATATCTGTTTAGACACTTTATAGACAGAATTCTAAAAGCAGGGTTGAGGGGACAGTAGAATTGAGAACATCAGAACTAACCAGTTAAGTCCATTCAGATGATTATAAAGTTCTGTACTCTGAACTTGAAGAAAAATGTATAAATCTTTTCACTAAAGTTATCTTCTGCATATATTATAACATTATGTACAGAATAAAATTAGCTGTAAGCATTATCTGTACAAGGACCTGAAATGGAGGACAGGAAATCACAGATCCTGAAGTAGGCATTATTTCATGATAGGTTCTCATCATCCCCAATTTCCTCTCATCTGGGAGGTCAGGCTCGCAGCTGCACCTGGGTGGTGACAGGCTGAAATTCGGGCATGCCCCAGAGAAGCCACCAGGGCTGAGCTTCAAGAAAGGGATGTCCTGGGCTCCACTGGCAGCCCGGGCCTTGTGGAAGTGTGAAGGGCCATAGAGCTGGGGCTCCCTGTCTCCTGTGCTGGGCTCAAGAGAAACTGTCTTAAAGGCTGATATTAGCTGTGTTTGTAGAAGCTGTGTTTTTGAGGTTTATGTCTGCTAGTAAAAGTTTTATAGGGCCCTGCCTCCAGAAGCGCTGAGCAGGCATGGTGGTGCACGCCTATAATCCCAGCACTGGGGAGTCAAAAAACAGGAGGATCACTACCAGTCCAAGCCGTGTAATGAGACCCTGTACCAAATACATTAAAAAAAAAGCTTTGTAGGCTTCTAATGCCATATAATACTTACCCTAGCTATTATATTGTTAAGCATTGCCAATATACCTTTTATTTTTTTCAGTTCCAATTTCTATTATAATGATTTTTGAAAGGAGATACAAAAGTGATTAAATATGTATTGATGGTAACAGAGGTAATGATGACTGATTTATCTTTATCCAGCTTTATTTTTACTTTTTTTTTTTTTTTTTTTTTGTGGCCAGTTCAACCTGCCCGGGGGACAGGGCTGGTGTGGCATGTGGTGCAGGGGATTGAACTGTGGTTCCTGCATGCTTGCCTAAACAGATACTTTAGACCGCTGAGCTATCTTGCTGGCCCTTGTGCTTGCCAGGCAGGCACTTATAACACTGAGCTATCTCCCTGGCCCACTTACCTTTGAATATATTTTATCTTTGAACAGTTTTTAGGGCTATAATCTGTTTTGTTGGGCATTCATTCAGGAAAGGATCCATTTCTCACTTGTCTTTATATTTTCAATAACTAGCCTAATGCCTGACACTTGGTAGATAGCTATTGAATATTGATTGGGTTGAATCAAATTAGACTAGAAATACTTGTCTTAATACAAGAAAAAGGCAGATAGGAATGGTTTTATAATCCCAGCATTTAGGAGGTTGAGGCAGGAAGATTATGAATTCAGGTTAGCCTTGGTTATAATAGCAAGTGCAGTGCCACTCCATACAATTTAGAAAGCCCTTGACTCAAACAAACAAACAAACAAAAAGCAGAGTGATATATAATCTGTCTTTCAGATATTTAAAAAGTTCTCATATGGGGGCCAGCCAGATAGCTCAGTGGGCTAAAGCACCTTCTTAGGCAGACTCAGGGACTTGGGGTCAACATGCTGAAAAACAGCAACTGAGACTGGGAGTGGTGGTATATGCCTGTAATCCCAGCACTTAGGAAGCTGAAAACAGGCGGGTTTACGGCAAATCTGATGTATGTTGTGTGACCCTGTAAACCCTGTACCAGATGCAAAAAATAAAAATTCTCATGTGCAAGAAAGATTAAGTTTATTCTATGTGACTTCAGTAGACAGAACCAATGGGTAGAAATGTTGGGAAGTTTCTAAGTGTTAAGAATTATTTAAAGTTACATGGCACTA